>ONZH01004891.1:0-63595 GCA_900303285.1 Rhinella marina | reverse complement strand
AATACTGCTCCTATGTACCAGAATATAACCACTATAATACTGCTCCTGTTTAGTATAATACTGCCATGCACATTAGTTTGTAAAACTGGAGTAAAAAGTTGGCGATGCATCCTGCTTGTTCAGGACTCTGAAACACTTTTGAAATGTGACTCTTTAAAAAGCTGCAAACAATGGTTCAAATAAAAAAGTTACATCTCTATCCATATCCATATGTAGTCCTGATGTAGAAAAAGGAGCATTATTTTGGTCAGTGTGAAAGTACCGTAACAGCAGTGAGGTATGTTGTGACAGATTTTCTTAAAGAAATAAACCTACAGTTGTAAATGCGTCAGTATCGTAGTCTTCAAAACTGTGACGCTATTTTTTATAATAATATAATATCGATCTTGATCCTACTCCTGTCGTATTCAGAGCAGTTCTTCTCTGCTGATTCGACAGAAAGTCCAGCTCACCAGTCTCCCTGAAGTGCATTCCCTTGGTGGGTGAGAGGCCTGGAGAAGACATGCTAACATATAATAAGAAACAGGCTCCAGCACGTCCTGAAGAATTCAGTAAACTATCCACCTTCATTCCTCAGCATCTCTGCTAATTGATACTAGATAGCTGAACTCCCATAATGCTCTGCAGTTTGGTTGGCTCCGTATTGGAAAGGTAATTTTTCTACGGGTCATAATGATGACATTTCACACAATGGACCACATCAGATCTACTCTGCACAGTCAATGAACCAGCAGGAGGTGCTACTAGACCCAGAGAACTTAAAGAGGGTTATACAGGATTGTAGCAATAGTGGCCTATCCTTAGGCTAGGTAAGTAAATGTTAGACCGGTGGGGGTATCGCTGCTGATGAAGAAGCAATTACGCCCTGGTGAGGCCTGAATCCTCTGAAATGTTTACAGGGCACATGGTTGTACATTTCGTAGTGGCTATTCCCTGTACTGCTGCCCCGTCCCTTTCAAGTAAGTGGGAAGACGTGTGGTATCACACACAGACACCACAGAATGTACGGTACTGTTCATGCTGATCAAGCCGTCGTGCTTGGCCCATAATCGTCAACTATCAAGTATTGATAGGCTATCCCAAGGGTAGTCCCACACACGTCCTTTAATAAGAAACCTACAGACATTTTGAATTAACCAGAGCAGAAGACGTGATTTAACCACCTAACTGTTTTGCCGGAGTCCAGCTCGGGCAGTGTGAAAACTAGCTAAATGGAGGGGGGAGGGCTGTTTTAGATGGTGATATCTCCTCAATGGTAGCAGCTAGCATGCAACTGCTCTTGTATGAAAGCTGACAGTCCAGGCTTTCATACAAGACCAAAATAAAATCCAAGCAACAGAGGAGAAATCACTGTTAGAAATCAAGTTGGGAATAATCGTGAGTAGGACCTGTTTTTACTTTCATTTTCAGCCGCATTCACAGCATTCCGATTTCTATCAGTGATATCTTTCTCTGTCCTAAACATATTGCTGTCATTTTGGTCTGGTATGAAAGACTGGACTGTCAGCTTTCATACAAGACCAGTTGCATGTTCAGGAGGTAGCAGCCTCTAAAGCAGCCCTCCCCCTCCAGTCAGCTACTTTTCCCACTGCTGGAGCTCCACTCTGGCAAAACAGTTAGGGGCATAAAGGCTATGTACACCTTTGTGGAGAATTTTTTTTTATGATTGCATTTTACTCATTTTAGGGCTAAAAATAATTTTTTCAATTGGTGTTTATAAAAAATATTGATCATTTCTGTCCTTTCTGGGTTAACTGTTTTTCTACCTGTGTGAATCCTACTTTCACTTTGTGCCGGTCATCTAATAAACCTTATTTCTAAATTACTAAGAGGTTATTAACACTTATTTAAGCCACATTCTTATCAGTAAGATAACAATTGAACTTTAATGAGTGTTTATAAGGTCAGAGAGCAATGATAAGGAACCCATCAGCTTCCTGTCTGACGGAGAAGAGAGAAATTGCAGATCCTGCTAATAGAGCACCTCAGTTCTGTGCAGAGAAAGACTCCATATTTTTAATAAAGTTATAAAAATAATTTTTCCCTCATAATGAGTACAATGCAATAATAAAATAAATATGCCTACAAAGGTGAACAAAGCCTTTAAATCACTAAGTAAATCAAAGTTACTTCACGCTATGGGACACGTTTTTCTAATGTTTTTGTCATCTCTAGAAGTTTACTGTGCCCATGTTCTGCCGTCTCCACAATTCAAGGACAAACTTCATACCTCGAGCACCTTAAGATTCCTGAAATTCAGCAAAGCAACTGAACAATTCATCAACATGCCAAGACTTGGCTCTAAAAATAGCAAATCTTCTATTTTCCATGGATCTGGCTTTGATCAATTTTTCATCGACTTTACAAAAGCTGGAGGCGCTGATGCCCTAAAGGACCATGGGATGAAACTCATCACTGCTGGACGTATTGAGCTGGTCATTCTGCAATCCAGGACTGCAGACTGGGATTTTTTTTCCCTCTCCAACAGAAAACTCACAGAAATATTTTTCTGATTCCTTCCAGGATCGGTTTATGATCCTTTAACAAGATCTTGTTCACCTCAAGAATGCTGAAGGCCAGAATTTACCTTGATAAAAGGAGACCTCGCGGGAGTAAGTGCAGTTGTAAAAATCAGGAAGGTCTTCAAAAAAATTTTTCTCCTCAATCCAATTTTTTGTGTAATTTTTTAAAAATATTTTTGTTATATAAAACAGGAAAAAAATTAATTAATTTTACCATAATTAAAGAACTCCCACAAACATTTTTATTCTCTGACCTGTTAGAAAGGTGCTTGATATAATCTGTAGTGAATGTCATCTTCTTACCAGAGACTGCATTTCTGAGTTATTCCCTCTCTTCTAATTGTAGCTGGGTCATGTGACCAACTCCCTGACCTCCAACTGACCCAGGACAGGAAGCCAGTTACTGCTCTATTCATTCCTATGAGACTGAAAGTGAGGCTCCCATAGGAATACATAGAGAAATACACTTCCTGTCTACACATAAGATGCTGTGTGAGTTGGTGAGTCTGATTTCTGGTCACATGACACAGATGAGAAGCATCAGGGAGATATAACTCACAGATACAGACACTGGTAAGAAAATGACATTCACTACAGATTACATCATACATAATTTTTTTTTGTGGGAGTTCTTCTTTAAAATATACCCCTTCATAGGTGATTTGTTTTTATAGTGTGAGTGGCTGCACTCTGGATGTCATCACACTGTGGAGTTACTTCATAAGACCGCTATATTCCTTCTGTGGCTGGCTTTCTTTCATGTTGTTATAATGAGCTAAAGGATAAGTCACCTACCAGGCGTCTTACTGTTGGCACCCTTGGCCATTGTCCAGTTGCTGAACCACTTTGTCTTGACCTTCCTTTGGGGCACATTTACTAAATTAAACAATGTCTGGGCTAGTTTTATAACATGTGACTGTACGCCATTTTTTTCAGAATTTTTGCCTATTGCTGAAGCGTGGGAGTTAAAGGGGTTGTGCCACAAAAATATTCTTCATTTTTCAAACCAGCACCTGGCATATAATACTTTATATGCTCTTAATTGCATGTAATAAAACATTTAGTATAGACACTGAGCTATTCAATAAAATGTATCTGTATTGCGCCACCTGCTGTTTGTTCTTTTCCATATTTCTCTGTCCACCTTACTGAGGTGGTCGTCAGTTTAAATCGTCAACTGTCACCAGTCATATATTTGTTTAGAAGCTGTGATGGTTACAAGGAGAGAGATACAGCAGAAAGGACACACCCCCTGAGCTGCCAGCCTGAAATAAATGTATCAGCACAATTGGAGCAATATATGGGACGATCTCTGGATCCAAATGAGGTATAAGAGTCAGAGTCATTGTCAAGTCCTATAGGATGTCTGATTTTCATTTTTACATCAATCATGGCATAACCCCTTTCAGTGCTGGCGTATATTCTTTAATTTGGATCCAGTGGTTAATAAGATGTTTGTTATAAACATGAATTGCTTTCACAATTTAGTATTTTTTGTATTTTACGTTTTAGTACTCTGATGCCTTCACTATCTATTCCAATTTTACTGAAAATGAATTTTAATCCTTGTTGAATCCTAAGCAGGAGAAGAAGTTAGCTACTTCCTCCCTCACTGAGGTCATCCAAAATCCCACAATCCCTTGTTTTTCCAACTTGTAACCTTATAGACTATAGCTTTCCAGACTCTGCTCTGTCTGACCTATCCGTGAGATTCCAGATCTTTCTCTACAAATACATGCCTCACAATCGTTCTGGATCCAGTGGGACTTTTTTTTCAGGTGTTGTCCCATTGTCCGGGAAACTTCTGTGTATGCCAATCTGACAAAGCCCTGTAAGTACACTCTGTGGTCGGCCAGTAGCACATGTTGCTTTGGGGGTGGGGGGGTGGCACTTGCTCCCTCATCGACCCACTGTTTTCAAGGAGCCACTACCGAGGTAGCACTGAAAGCACAGGAAAATACAGACCCTGTACTACAGGATGGATGGAAAAGGGCACAGAACCCAGGCCATGGAAGGGAAAGAGGCCGAGAAGGATCACATTACCTGGAGCACCAGAACTTTGACATCCACCACATCCAGTTGTGTGATGACCGCCCAGTTCTTCACAGGAATGCATAGATGCAGATTATGTGCCTAGTGCTGGGGAGGACTGCTCATGCTCAGTATCACTCTCTATTGTGCTGAGCATTGCTCAGTAATGCTCTTCACCAATCCTTAGTTCCACAGGAAGCTCGAGTTGATTGCAACACGAGGAAAAAGGGAAGATTTGCTCGTTGACACTAACAGTCCACCCATGACACTAAAAATGGTTGACAATTACCTGGCAGACAGCTACTTCCTGTCCCACAAAATGAAGGGTGATTATGATTGAATGACAGGAAGACTAGAGAGAAGATGGGGGCTGGGTAGGTGGGTCTGTCGCTTGGTGACAATAAGAACAGCTCCATGACACTAAATATGGCTCATGGTAGTTCGTGTCAGATAGCTACTTCCTGGAAACTGAAGAGGGTTTATGATTGAATGACAGGGAGAACAGAGAGAAGAACAGAGGAGTCACTCAGTGACAGTAACAGCAGTCCCATGAAAGTAGATATGGCTGACAATTACCTGTCAGACAGCTACTTCCTGTCCTGGAAACTGCAGAGTGATTATGATTGACAGGGAGACCAGAGAAGAAGCATAGAATGGAGGAGTCAATTAAAATCAGTCCCATGAAAGTAAATATGACAGTTACTTGTCATACAGCTACTTCCTGTCCCAGAAAATGAAGAGTGATTATGAATGAATGATAGGGAGACCAGAGAGAGGAAGGGGAGGAGTCAATAAGAGCAGCTCCATGACACTAAATATGGCTGACAATGGTTCCTGTCAGACAGCTACTTCCTGTCATGGAAACTGCAGAAGATTTATGATTGAATGACAGGGAGACCAGAGAGAAGAACAGAGGAGTCACTCAGTGACAGTAACAGCAGTCCTATGACAGTAAATATGGCTGACAATGGTTCCTGTTAGACAGCTACTTCCTGTCCTGGAAACTGAAGAGGGTTTATGATGGAATGACAGGGAGACCAGAGAGAAGAAGGAGACAGTAACAGCAGTCCTATGAAAGTAAATATGGCTGACAATTACTTGTAATACATCTACTTCCCGTCTCAGAATATGAAGGGTGATTATGATTGAATGACAGGGAGACCAGAGAGAGGAAGGGGAGGAGTCACTTGGTGACAATAAGAGCAGCTCCATGACACTAAATATGGCTGATAATGGTTCCTGTCAGACAGCTACTTCCTGTCATGGAAACTGCAGAAGATTTATGATTGAATGACAGGGAGACCAGAGAGAAGAAGGGGAGGAGTCACTCAGTGACAGTAACAGCAGCCCCATGAAAGTAAATATGGCTGACAGTGGTTCCTGTCAGACAGCTACTTCCTGTCCTGGAAAGAGATGAAGTTGCCAGACCCTGAGGACACTTAATTATTGCCCTCTATTCAGAAAGCTAAATCAAAAATTCAAAATTTCACATCCCCCTGTTTTCTTTCCTGCTGATTCAGTGTCTGCACTCTCATACAAAGCCCTTTTAAGCTGCTGCTTGGTAAAGAGAAAAAGTTATAAATGATTCATTGCAGAATCTGTGGGACCCCCACACAACACAACATGTTAGCACATTCTGTCCGCAGTAATGGAGTTGCCCTTTAATTGCAAACAGTTTGTGTACTGTTCCTTTAAATAAGCCATGGCTCGCGTATTGAATGTGCATTGCCCTGCACACTGTGGGTATTGTCTGTTTAGTGAGGCCGCGCACGCATTGTTGCGGCTGTTCCCTGCACAGTGGAATGCAGCCATTGATCGCAGCCTGGACTTTCTGTTTTTTAATTGAATGTCCTTCGAAGGGATTTCTTCTCGTGTGAATGATAGCGGCGGGAAAAAAACTAGATAAATGCAAAATGATTTTTCTCAGGGATAAGAAAAATATAAATAGCTGAAGCCGAGCTATGATTCAATAACAGCGCACAAATAAAAAAACAGGCGGCTGTCTTGCCATTATGGAACTCCTAAGATTACCGAAGGCGACGTGGAGGCGCATTGCTGCCAATACGCTACATGTCACTGCAAGCAGATGCTTCGCCTGTCACATACTCATCCGAAAATTTCCAAATCCTCACTTGTCATGTGCCAAAACCAAGCGAACATCAGCTTCTGTGTGTTTAATAAGCTATAACGAAATTAACGGATGATATAAGTAGTACTTATTCACATATGGGCGTATTAAATCATTAGTATTCTTGTACATAGGAGCAGTATTATAGTAGTTATATTCTTGTACATAGGAGCAGTATTATAGTAGTTATATTCTTGTACATAGGAAGCAGTATTATAGTAGTTATATTCTTGTACATAGGAAGCAGTATTATAGTAGTTATATTCTTGTACATAGGAGGCAGTATTATAGTAGTTATATTCTTGTACATAGGAGCAGTATTATAGTAGTTATATTTCTTGTACATAGGAGCAGTATTATAGTAGTTATATTCTTGTACATAGGAGCAGTATTATAGTAGTTATATTCTTGTACATAGGAGGCAGTATTATAGTAGTTATATTCTTGTACATAGGAGCAGTATTATAGTAGTTATATTCTTGTACATAGGAGCAGTATTATAGTAGTTATATTCTTGTACATAGGGAGCAGTATTATAGTAGTTATATTCTTGTACATAGGAGGCAGTATTATAGTAGTTATATTCTTGTACATAGAGGCAGTATTTATAGTAGTTATATTCTTGTACATAGGAGCAGTATTATAGTAGTTATATTCTTGTACATAGGAGCAGTATTATAGTAGTTATATTCTTGTACATAGGAGCAGTATTATAGTAGTTATTATATTCTTGTACATAGGAGCAGTATTATAGTAGTTATATTCTTGTACATAGGAGCAGTATTATAGTAGTTATATTCTTGTACATAGGAGCAGTATTATAGTAGTTATATTCTTGTACATAGGAGCAGTATTATAGTAGTTATATTCTTGTACATAGGAGCAGTATTATAGTAGTTATATTCTTGTACATAGGAGCAGTATTATAGTAGTTATATTCTTGTACATAGGAGGCAGTATTATAGTAGTTATATTCTTGTACATAGGAAGCAGTATTATAGTAGTTTATATTCTTGTACATAGGAGCAGTATTATAGTAGTTATATTCTTGTACATAGGAGCAGTATTATAGTAGTTATATTCTTGTACATAGGAGGCAGTATTATAGTAGTTTATATTCTTGTACATAGGAGCAGTATTATAGTAGTTATATTCTTGTACATAGGAGCAGTATTATAGTAGTTATATTCTTGTACATAGGAGCAGTATTATAGTAGTTATATTCTTGTACATAGGAGCAGTATTATAGTAGTTATATTTCTTGTACATAGGAGCAGTATTATAGTAGTTATATTCTTGTACATAGGAGCAGTATTATAGTAGTTATATTCTTGTACATAGGAGCAGTATTATAGTAGTTATATTCTTGTACATAGGAGCAGTATTATAGTAGTTATATTCTTGTACATAGGAGCAGTATTATAGTAGTTATATTCTTGTACATAGGAGCAGTATTATAGTAGTTTATATTCTTGTACATAGGAGCAGTATTATAGTAGTTATATTCTTGTACATAGGAGCAGTATTATAGTAGTTATATTCTTGTACATAGGAGCAGTATTATAGTAGTTATATTCTTGTACATAGGAGCAGTATTATAGTAGTTATATTCTTTTGTACATAGGAGCAGTATTATAGTAGTTATATTCTTGTACATAGGGGCAGTATTATAGTAGTTATATATTCTTGTACATAGGGAGCAGTATTATAGTAGTTATATTCTTGTACATAGGAGCAGTATTATAGTAGTTATATTCTTGTACATAGGAGCAGTATTATAGTAGTTATATTCTTGTACATAGGAGGCAGTATTATAGTAGTTATATTCTTGTACATAGGAGCAGTATTATAGTAGTTATATTCTTGTACATAGGAGCAGTATATTAGAGCAGTATTATAGTAGTTTATATTCTTGTACATAGGAGCAGTATTATAGTAGTTATATTCTTGTACATAGGAGCAGTATTATAGTAGTTATATTCTTGTACATAGGAGCAGTATTATAGTAGTTTATTCTTGTACATAGGAGCAGTATTATATAGTAGTTATAGTTTGTACATAGGAGCAGTATTATAGTTATATTCTTTAGTACATAGAGCAGTATTATAGTAGTTATAGTTTATAGTAGTTATATTTTAGTTCATAGGTATACATAAGAGATAGTAGTTATTGTACATAGTAGTTTATAGTAGTATTATAGTAGTTATTACATAGTAGTATATTGTTTATATTCATTAGTACATAGGAGCAGTATTATAGTAGTTATATTCTTGTACATAGGAGCAGTATTATAGTAGTTATATTCTTGTACATAGGAGCAGTATTATAGTAGTTATATTCTTGTACATAGGAGCAGTATTATAGTAGTTATATTCTTGTACATAGGAGGCAGTATTATAGTAGTTATATTCTTGTACATAGGAGCAGTATTATAGTAGTTATATTCTTGTACATAGGAGCAGTATTATAGTAGTTATATTCTTGTACATAGGAGCAGTATTATAGTAGTTATATTCTTGTACATAGGAGGCAGTATTATAGTAGTTATATTCTTGTACATAGGAGCAGTATTATAGTAGTTATATTCTGTACATAGGAGCAGTATTATAGTAGTTATATTCTTGTACATAGGAGCAGTATTATAGTAGTTATATTCTTGTACATAGGAGCAGTATTATAGTAGTTATATTCTTGTACATAGGAGCAGTATTATAGTAGTTATATTCTTGTACATAGGAGCAGTATTATAGTAGTTATATTTCTTGTACATAGGAGCAGTATTATAGTAGTTATATTCTTGTACATAGGAGCAGTATTATAGTAGTTATATTCTTGTACATAGGAGGCAGTATTATAGTAGTTATATTCTTGTACATAGGGAGCAGTAGTATTATAGTAGTTATATTCTTGTACATAGGAGCAGTATTATAGTAGTTATATTCTTGTACATAGGAGGCAGTATTTATAGTAGTTATATTCTTGTACATAGGAGCAGTATTATAGTAGTTATATTCTTGTACATAGGAGCAGTATTATAGTAGTTATATTCTTGTACATAGGAGCAGTATTATAGTAGTTATATTCTTGTACATAGGAGCAGTATTATAGTAGTTATATTCTTGTACATAGGAGGCAGTATTATAGTAGTTATATTCTTGTACATAGGAGCAGTATTATAGTAGTTATATTCTTTGTACATAGGAAGCAGTATTATAGTAGTTATATTCTTGTACATAGGAGCAGTATTATAGTAGTTTATATTCTTGTACATAGGAGGCAGTATTATAGTAGTTATATTCTTGTACATAGGAGCAGTATTATAGTAGTTATATTCTTGTACATAGGAGCAGTATTATAGTAGTTATATTCTTGTACATAGGAGCAGTATTATAGTAGTTATATTCTTGTACATAGGAGCAGTATTATAGTAGTTATATTCTTGTACATAGGAGGCAGTATTATAGTAGTTATATTCTTGTACATAGGAGCAGTATTATAGTAGTTATATTCTTGTACATAGGAGCAGTATTATAGTAGTTATATTCTTGTACATAGGAGCAGTATTATAGTAGTTATATTCTTGTACATAGGAGCAGTATTATAGTAGTTTATATTCTTGTACATAGGAGCAGTATTATAGTAGTTATATTCTTGTACATAGGAGCAGTATTATAGTAGTTATATTCTTGTACATAGGAGCAGTATTATAGTAGTTATATTCTTGTACATAGGAGCAGTATTATAGTAGTTATATTTCTTGTACATAGGAGCAGTATTATAGTAGTTATATTCTTGTACATAGGAGGCAGTATTATAGTAGTTATATTCTTGTACATAGGAGCAGTATTATAGTAGTTATATTCTTGTACATAGGAGCAGTAGTATTATAGTAGTTATATTCTTGTACATAGGAGCAGTATTATAGTAGTTATATTCTTGTACATAGGAGGCAGTATTATAGTAGTTATATTCTTGTACATAGGAGCAGTATTATAGTAGTTATATTCTTGTACATAGGAGCAGTATTTATAGTAGTTATATTCTTGTACATAGGAGCAGTATTATAGTAGTTATATTCTTGTACATAGGAGCAGTATTATAGTAGTTATATTCTTGTACATAGGAGCAGTATTATAGTAGTTATATTCTTGTACATAGGAGCAGTATTATAGTAGTTATATTCTTGTACATAGGAGCAGTATTATAGTAGTTATATTCTTGTACATAGGAGGCAGTATTATAGTAGTTATATTCTTGTACATAGGAAGCAGTATTATAGTAGTTATATTCTTGTACATAGGAGCAGTATTATAGTAGTTATATTCTTGTACATAGGAGCAGTATTATAGTAGTTATATTCTTGTACATAGGAGCAGTATATATAGTAGTTATATTTCTTGTACATAGGAGCAGTATTATAGTAGTTATATTCTTGTACATAGGAGCAGTATTATAGTAGTTATATTCTTGTACATAGGAGCAGTATTATAGTAGTTATATTCTTGTACATAGGAGCAGTATTATATAGTAGTTATATTCTTGTACATAGGAGCAGTATTATAGTAGTTATATTCTTGTACATAGGAGCAGTATTATAGTAGTTATATTCTTGTACATAGGAGCAGTATTATAGTAGTTATATTCTTGTACATAGGAGCAGTATATTATAGTAGTTATATTCTTGTACATAGGGAGCAGTATTATAGTAGTTATATTCTTGTACATAGGAGCAGTATTATAGTAGTTATATTCTTGTACATAGGAGCAGTATTATAGTAGTTATATTCTTTGTACATAGGAGCAGTATTATAGTAGTTATATTCTTGTACATAGGAGCAGTATTATAGTAGTTATATTCTTGTACATAGGAGCAGTATTATAGTAGTTATATTCTTGTACATAGGAGCAGTATTATAGTAGTTATATTCTTGTACATAGGAGCAGTATTATAGTAGTTATATTTCTTGTACATAGGAGGCAGTATTATAGTAGTTATATTCTTGTACATAGGAGCAGTATTATAGTAGTTATATTCTTGTACATAGGAGCAGTATTATAGTAGTTATATTCTTGTACATAGGAGCAGTATTATAGTAGTTATATTCTTATGTACATAGGAGCAGTATTATAGTAGTTATATTCTTGTACATAGGAGGCAGTATTATAGTAGTTATATTCTTGTACATAGGAGCAGTATTATAGTAGTTATATTCTTGTACATAGGAGCAGTATTATAGTAGTTATATTCTTGTACATAGGAGCAGTATTATAGTAGTTATATTCTTGTACATAGGAGCAGTTTATAGTAGTTTATATTCTTGTACATAGGAGCAGTATTATAGTAGTTATATTCTTGTACATAGGAGCAGTATTATAGTAGTTATATTCTTGTACATAGGAGCAGTATTATAGTAGTTATATTCTTGTACATAGGAGCAGTATTATAGTAGTTATATATTCTTGTACATAGGAGCAGTATTATAGTAGTTATATTCTTGTACATAGGAGCAGTATTATAGTAGTAGTTATATTCTTGTACATAGGAGCAGTATTATAGTAGTTATATTCTTGTACATAGGAGGCAGTATTATAGTAGTTATATTCTTTGTACATAGGAGCAGTATTATAGTAGTTATATTCTTGTACATAGGAGGCAGTATTATAGTAGTTATATTCTTGTACATAGGAGCAGTATTATAGTAGTTATATTCTTGTACATAGGAGCAGTATTATAGTAGTTATATTCTTGTACATAGGAGCAGTATTATAGTAGTTATATTCTTGTACATAGGAGCAGTATTATAGTAGTTATATTCTTGTACATAGGAGCAGTATTTATAGTAGTTATATTCTTGTACATAGGAGCAGTATTATAGTAGTTATATTCTTGTACATAGGAGCAGTATTATAGTAGTTATATTCTTGTACATAGGAGCAGTATTATAGTAGTTATATTCTTGTACATAGGAGCAGTATTATAGTAGTTATATTCTTGTACATAGGAGCAGTATTATAGTAGTTATATTCTTGTACATAGGAGGCAGTATTATAGTAGTTATATTCTTGTACATAGGAGCAGTATTATAGTAGTTATATTCTTGTACATAGGAGCAGTATTATAGTAGTTATATTCTTGTACATAGGAGCAGTATTATAGTAGTTATATTCTTGTACATAGGAGCAGTATTATAGTAGTTATATTCTTGTACATAGGAGCAGTATTATAGTAGTTATATTCTTGTACATAGGAGCAGTATTATAGTAGTTATATTCTTGTACATAGGAGCAGTATTATAGTAGTTATATTCTTGTACATAGGAGCAGTATTATAGTAGTTATATTCTTGTACATAGGAGCAGTATTATAGTAGTTATATTCTTGTACATAGGAGCAGTATTATAGTAGTTATATTCTTGTACATAGGAGCAGTATTATAGTAGTTATATTCTTGTACATAGGAGCAGTATTATAGTAGTTATATTCTTGTACATAGGAGGCAGTATTATAGTAGTTATATTCTTGTACATAGGAGCAGTATTATAGTAGTTATATTTCTTGTACATAGGAGCAGTATTATAGTAGTTATATTCTTGTACATAGGAGCAGTATTATAGTAGTTATATTCTTGTACATAGGAGCAGTATTATAGTAGTTATATTCTTGTACATAGGAGCAGTATTATAGTAGTTATATTCTTGTACATAGAGCAGTATTATAGTAGTTATATTCTTGTACATAGGAGGCAGTATTATAGTAGTTATATTCTTGTACATAGGAGCAGTATTATAGTAGTTATATTCTTGTACATAGGAGGCAGTATTATAGTAGTTATATTCTTGTACATAGGAGCAGTATTATAGTAGTTATATTCTTGTACATAGGAGCAGTATTATAGTAGTTATATTCTTGTACATAGGAGGCAGTATTATAGTAGTTATATTCTTGTACATAGGAGCAGTATTATAGTAGTTATATTCTTGTACATAGGAGCAGTATTATAGTAGTTATATTCTTGTACATAGGAGGCAGTATTATAGTAGTTATATTCTTGTACATAGGAGCAGTATTATAGTAGTTATATTCTTGTACATAGGAGCAGTATTATAGTAGTTATATTCTTGTACATAGGAGCAGTATTATAGTAGTTATATTCTTGTACATAGGAGCAGTATTATAGTAGTTTTATATTCTTGTACATAGGAGCAGTATTATAGTAGTTATATTCTTGTACATAGGAGGCAGTATTATAGTAGTTATATTCTTGTACATAGGAGCAGTATTATAGTAGTTATATTCTTGTACATAGGAGCAGTATTATAGTAGTTATATTCTTGTACATAGGAGCAGTATTATATAGTAGTTATATTCTTGTACATAGGAGCAGTATTTATAGTAGTTATATTCTTGTACATAGGAGCAGTATTATAGTAGTTATATTCTTGTACATAGGAGCAGTATTATAGTAGTTATATTCTTGTACATAGGAGCAGTATTATAGTAGTTATATTCTTGTACATAGGAGCAGTATTATAGTAGTTATATTCTTGTACATAGGAGCAGTATTATAGTAGTTATATTCTTGTACATAGGAGCAGTATTATAGTAGTTATATTCTTGTACATAGGAGCAGTATTATAGTAGTTATATTCTTGTACATAGGAGCAGTATTATAGTAGTTATATTCTTGTACATAGGAGCAGTATTATAGTAGTTATATTCTTGTACATAGGAGCAGTATTATAGTAGTTATATTCTTGTACATAGGAGCAGTATTATAGTAGTTATATTCTTGTACATAGGAGCAGTATTATAGTAGTTATATTCTTGTACATAGGAGCAGTATTATAGTAGTTATATTCTTGTACATAGGAGCAGTATTATAGTAGTTATATTTCTTGTACATAGGAGGCAGTATTATAGTAGTTATATTCTTGTACATAGGAGCAGTATTATAGTAGTTATATTCTTGTACATAGGAGGCAGTATTATAGTAGTTATATTCTTGTACATAGGAGCAGTATTATAGTAGTTATATTCTTGTACATAGGAGCAGTATTATAGTAGTTATATTCTTGTACATAGGAGCAGCAGTATTATAGTAGTTATATATTCTTGTACATAGGAGCAGTATTTATAGTAGTTATATTCTTGTACATAGGAGCAGTATTATAGTAGTTATATTCTTGTACATAGGAGCAGTATTTATAGTAGTTTATATTCTTGTACATAGGAGCAGTATTATAGTAGTTATATTCTTTGTACATAGGAGCAGTATTATAGTAGTTATTATTCTTGTACATAGGAGCAGTATTATAGTAGTTATATTCTTGTACATAGGAGCAGTATTATAGTAGTTATATTCTTGTACATAGGAGCAGTATTATAGTAGTTATATTCTTGTACATAGGAGCAGTATTATAGTAGTTTATATTCTTGTACATAGGAGCAGTATTATAGTAGTTATATTCTTGTACATAGGAGCAGTATTATAGTAGTTATATTCTTGTACATAGGAGCAGTATTATAGTAGTTATATTCTTGTACATAGGAGCAGTATTATAGTAGTTATATTCTTGTACATAGGAGCAGTATTATAGTAGTTATATTCTTGTACATAGGAGCAGTATTATAGTAGTTATATTCTTGTACATAGGAGGCAGTATTATAGTAGTTATATTCTTGTACATAGGAGCAGTATTATAGTAGTTATATTCTTGTACATAGGAGCAGTATTATAGTAGTTATATTCTTGTACATAGGAGCAGTATTATAGTAGTTATATTATTGTACATAGGAGCAGTATTATATAGTAGTTATATTCTTGTACATAGGAGCAGTATTATAGTAGTTATATTCTGTACATAGGAGCAGTATTATAGTAGTTATATTCTGTACATAGGAGCAGTATTATAGTAGTTATATTCTTGTACATAGGAGCAGTATTATAGTAGTTATATTTCTGTACATAGGAGCAGTATTATAGTAGTTATATTCTTGTACATTATTATAGTAGTTATATTCTTGTACATAGGAGCAGTATTATAGTAGTTATATTCTTGTACATAGAGCAGTATATAGTAGTTATATTCTTGTACATAGGAGCAGTATTATAGTAGTTATATTCTTGTACAGGAGGCAGTATATAGTAGTTATATTTTGTACATAGGAGAAGTATTATAGTAGTTATATTCTTGTACATAGGAGCAATATTATAGTAGTTATATTCCTGTACATAGGAGCAGTATTATAGTAGTTATATCCTTGTACATAGGAGCAGTATTATAGTAGTTATATTCTTGTACATAGGAGGTAGTATTATAGTAGTTATATTCTTGTACATAGAAGGCAGTATTATAGTAGTTATATTCTTGTACATAGGAGCAGTATTATAGTAGTTATATTCTTATACATAGGTGGCAGTATTATAGTAGTTATATTTGTGTACATAGGAGCAGTATTATAGTAATTATATTCTTGTATATCGGAGCAGTATTATAGTAATTCAATTGTGTAGGTAACATTTCTTTGTCGATGTCTGGCTGTATTTTGTGTTTTCCTGTTATGTAAGGTATAATATAATATATTTATTGTAATTTCCCATATATTTATATGCAGAGGACTTTGCTTGTGATATAACCAGGTTCTTTTTGTAGTTTTAATGAGTTTTGTTTGGATTTGTTCATAGGATTACACTACACATGGAACCTATCTTATGAGCTCCGGTCAGTTTTATCAGTGAAGTTTTCCTTTTATGTTTTTTGTGCAGTTAGCTATTATTGTCGTACTGATTGCATTTAAAAGCCGTATGGTTAATGGTCAGCACTGAAATTAAAATACAGGGTAATTATCAACTGAAACTGTTATCCTATTTGGAAGACGACAAGTATCTAAGAGGGGACCGTCCATCAAGTAAATAAGAAACCTAATGGACCTTTAGAATAGAGTATTTGCAGCCCTGCGTGGCTGGTATTCCGAACTTTTTTTTATTGTTAAATTAATTTGGAAATTAAACTCTTTAGAATTGTAATGTTTTCTTGCAGAGCTCTATTGGAATTACTGTTCTTCACAGCTTTGAGGTACGTTTTGCTACTTATATTGAATGCTTCTTCAGATAGTGAATATTTACATTTGTTTTGTCTTTGCAACCTACTTTTTTTCAATTACTTGTTTTTTCATTTTCTTATGGCGATTTTTTTATGTGAATATCCATTTAAAACTGGCTTCCATTTTCTGAAGATCTCATTTTAGATGTGTAGTGTAGATTGGGGCATGTTCAGCAGAGTCTTCTCATTGTCATTAGAAGGTAGGTTTAACACATATATCTCTTCAGTGGTAGGAAGGTCAGTGGAGTCATTTAATGAGCATGAGTGGACAGGAAAAGAAGAGTCATGTCATTATCCTTAGAAGGTGGGATCAGCAGAGTCATCTCATCATTTGAAGGCATTGTTAGCAGAGTCATCTCATTGTCATTAGACAGATAAGTTTTTATTTTCAGCTCCCCCCTCATCCCAGGTCTCTGAGAGGGACACTACATCCTGAAGACTCTTAATTTATGGACACCATTTTGTCTATTAACTATTGCAGCTATCAAATGTACACCCCCCCACTGTATTGTATTTACAGACAGTGTAGAAGAGAGTATGAATATCTAATATGGCAATTCTCAAGGAAGTTTTTCAAATTTTTTAAAAAATATATAAAGGTGAAGATGCTAAAGATGAAAATAATAATCTTAAAATTATCTGCACTACAATATACTGTAGACATGTCATTGTGCCTGTGGATTCTCAATAAATTTGAATATTATCGAAAAGTTAAAGGGGTTGTCCGGGTTCAGAGCTGAACCCGGACATACCCTTAATTTCACCCAGGCAGCCCGCCTGATGTTAGCATCGGTGGATCCTATGCTCTGATGCGCTCTTTTGCCCTGCACTAATTAGCGCAGGGCAAAGGCATTTAGCCCAGTTCCGGTGATGAACCGGACTCTGCCAGGCGGAGGCTTCCGCCCAGCAGTGAGCCCGGTGATGTCACCGGCGCTGATGGGCGCGCTTTAGTGTTGACCTAGCCAGTAAAGCTGTTTTACAGGCTAGGGCAGCGCTAAAGCCCGCCTGTGACGTCACCGGGCTCACTACTTGGCAGAAGCCTCCGCCCGGCAGAGCCCGGTTCGTCTCCGGAACTGGGCTAAATGCCTTTGCCCTGCGCTAATTAGCACAGGGCAAAGGAGGGCATAGGATGCTCCGATGCTAATATCAGGCGGGCTGCCTGGGTGAATTTAAGGGTATGTCCGGGTTCACCTCTGAACCCAGACAACCCCTTTAATTTATTTCAGTAATTCCATTCATAGAGTGATGTATTTCAAGTGTTTATTTCCTTTAATATTCATGATTATATGATTATGGCTTACAGCTAATGAAATCCCAAAAGTCAGTATCTCCAAAAATATGAATATTGTGAAAAAGTTGAATATTGTATACACATGATGGCACACTCTATTCACCTATCCACACACTTGGCCTCAAGAGTCACCAAATAGACCAAAAGGTAAAGGATACATTTCATAAAAAGTAGAAACTTTATTGTAGAAACAGTTAAAAAATCCATAAAGTAAGGTTGACCTACGCGTTTTGCATTATCTTGGTACCATTATTCTGTTGGTCAAAACAGCTATTCAACACAAAACACCCGCAAAGGTTTTCTAAGGCTTTAAATGGTCCCTCACTCTGGTTCAGTAGGCCTCATAATCATGGAGAAGACTTTTGACTTGAGAGTTGTCCAGAAGACAGTCATCGACTTTTTACAAAGTGCTTTATTCAAGCATATCAATGGAAAGTGTGGTAAAAAAAAGTGCACACACAAACGTTTAATTTGTAAATCAAGGTCTGGAAGAGGCACAATCCAAGTTGCTTAAGGTCCAGTGTGAGGTTTGAACAGTAAGTAATGGTTTGCCATATTCTGGTCTTGGTCCACTGTGTTATAGCAAGTCAGAGCAGCCGACTACCAGGAGATTTTCGAGCACTTCGTTCTTCCCTCTGCTGACAAACTTCATGGAGGTGCTGATTTCACTTTCCAGCTGAACTTGGCACCTGCCCACACTTCCAGTAGGCCAAAATTTCTGTATTAAAAATCATTTCTTATTTGGTCTTATACAATATAATCATTTTATGAGTCCCTGACTTGGGTTTTCATTAGCTGTAAGCCATAATCCTCAACATTAAAGGAAATAAACTCTTTAGATCACGCTGTGAGTAATGAATCTATAGAATATTTGAATTTCACTTTTTGAATTGAATTACTGAAATAAATTAACTTTTCTATGATGTTCTGATTTTTTTAAAGATGCACCCGTATGCAGTGGAGTCCCCTTAGTATCGGTAATAGCGTTTAAGGAAGAAACTGGCCCGAAAGTCTAAAAATAGCTAAAATATGGTCATTAAATAAGAATAACATATCAGAATGATGCTGCAGTATATATAAATATACCATATTAATACTCATGATATAATACTGACAATAAATGTCTATCACAGCAGCCATTTTGTGCCACCCCGACCCCGGCCTTTGAAATGACCAAACCATTTCATCAATCCGTCATACAGCCTGGATAGATTTATCGATATTGTGGCTGTAGTACTACTAACTAATGGAAGCATTGCCAACAGCAAAAAATGAAGGCTCAGCTCGCAAAATGGCTGCTTCTGTGATAAGGATTTACAGACTTGAGAGAGCGTCTTGGGATCTACTGGCGGTAATTTACATTAGGAAACAACATTTAGAAACTAACTTTCAAAGGCCAGGGTCGGGGTGGCACAAAATGGCTGCTGTGATAGACATATATTGTCAGTATTATATCATGAGTATGGATATGGTATATTTATATATATACTCCAGTATCAATTGTTATAAAAATCTGTGATGAAATAATCATTGCTCTTCTTCAAACTGGAGCATATAGATAGGAGGTACAGAGACAGCAGTCATATCTTGTTCCTGGTACTTAAAGGCCACCTGTGAGTTGCATGTAGAAAAAGCTTTATATTTCACCATAGTGTATGAAATGTCAATTATATAAAATAAGTTTTTACTAAATTCAATTTGAATTTCTATCCCATTGGAATAGAATACAGATTTTCCTTTTTATGGGAGTAGTTTTCTAGTTGCCTCATTGTCAACTCCTGCTGAGCAAAGCCACAGTCTACTATTCATGGAGAAAAATATAATTATTACAATACAGTTTCTTATGTGCAAGAATATAGGAATATGCCTACCATAATACTGCTTTTGATATACAAGACTATAAATACTTTAATACTGCTGTTACATACATAAATATAACTACTATAATACTGCTCCTATGTAAAAGAATATAACTACTATAATACTGCTCCTATGTACAAGAATATAGCTACTATAATACTGCCTCCTATGTACAAGAATATAACTACTATAATACTGCCTCCTACTGTTAGACAAGAAGTAAACTACTATAATACTGCCTCCTATGTACAAGAAAATAACTACTATAATACTGCTCCTATGTACAAGAATATAGCTACTATAATACTGCTCCTATGTACAAGAATATAACTACTATAATACTGCTCCTATGTACAAGAATATAACTACTATAATACTGCTCTTATGTACAAGAATATAACTACTATAATACTGCTCCTATGTACAAGAATATATACTACTATAATACTGCCTCCTATGTGCAAGAATATATACCGATTATAATACTGCTCCTATGTACAAGAAATATAACTACTATAATACTGCCTCCATGTACAAGAATATAACTACTAAATACTGCCTCCTATGTACAAGAATATAACCACTATAATACTGCTCCTATGTACAAAGAATATAACTACTATAATACTGCTCCTATGTACAAGAATATAACTACTATAATACTGCTCCTATGTACAAGAATATAACTACTATACTATAATACTGCCTCCTATGTACAAGATATAACTACTATAATACTGCTCCTATGTACAAGAATATAACTACTATAATACTGCTCCTATGTACAAGAATATAACTACTATAATACTGCTCCTATGTACAAGAATATAACTACTATAATACTGCCTCCTATGTACAAGAATATAACTACTATAATACTGCTCCTATGTACAAGAATATAACTACTATAATACTGCTCCTATGTACAAGAATATAAACTACTATAATACTGCCTCCTATGTACAAGAATATAACTACTATAATACTGCTCCTATGTACAAGAAATATAACTACTATAATACTGCCTCCTATGTACAAGAATATAACTACTATAATACTGCTCCTATGTACAAGAATATAACTACTATAATACTGCTCCTATGTACAAGAATATAACTACTATAATTCTGCTCCTATGTACAAGAATATAACTACTATAATACTGCTCCTATGTACAAGAATATAACTACTATAATACTGCTCCTATGTACAAAGATATAACTACTATAATACTGCTCCTATGTACAAGAATATAACTGCTATAATACTGCTCCTATGTACAAGAATATAACTACTATAATACTCGCTCCTATGTTACAAGAATATAAACTACTATAATACTGCTCCTATGTACAAGAATATAACTACTTTATAATACTGCTCCTATGTACAAGAATATAACTACTATAATACTGCTCCTATGTACAAGAATATAACTACTATAATACTGCTCCTATGTACAAGAATATAACTACTATAATACTGCTCCTATGTACAAGATATAAACTACTATAATACTGCTCCTATATACAAGAATATAACACTATAATACTGCTCCTATGTACAAGAATATAACTACTATAATACTGCTCCTATGTACAGAATATAACTACGTATAATACTGCTCCGATGTACAAGAATATAACTGCTATAATACTGCTCCGATGTACAAGAATATAACTGCTATAATACTGCTCCTATGTACAAGAATATAACTACTATAATACTGCTCCTATATACAAGAATATAACTACTATAATACTGCCTCCTATATACAAGAATATAACTACTATAATACTGCTCCTATGTACAAGAATATAACTACTATAATACTGCTCCTATGTACAAGAATATAACTACTATAATACTGCTCCTATGTACAAGAATATAACTGCTATAATACGGCCTCTTATGTACAAGAATTTACTATAATACTGCCTATAAGAATATTACTACTATAATGCTGCTCTTATATACAGGTATAGGGAAGTACAGTACTGGTGACGGGTCTCTGATAAGTAGAACGGCCGTTGTGTTATCCCCCATACATTTACATGGTATACATAGGAAGTGTAGGGAGCATTTCCACTTTTCACCCCACACTTGGCTTGGTTGCCAGTATGTCCTTGCCATTATTACTTCTGAGAAGTTTGGACTACTCCTGGTTTTCCAGACCTTTTTGTATGTATGGGCACCCGGTGCCCACTTACCCGTCTTTTCTTGAGTCTTGAGTGCTTCTCGTCTGCAGCTTCTGATGACATCAGGACTCCAGTGTGCAAATCCTGCCGCTCCCGCTGCAGATAAAAATACAAATGAATTCTCACAGACGGTGCTCCGATTCACCTTGAATCAGACAACCATCGTGAAGTCCCAAATCTGACATGGAAAGTGGTGGATGAAGCACTGGACAACACTGGACACTGGGGCGGCTACACAGATATCATCACGCTAAAGTCAATACACACATTGATTGTACAGAAAGGGGGAACGCCACAGATTCTTAAAGTGTACCAGAAGCCTTCACAGAGAGAAGGGTGGCTTGTGACATCACGAGGCGTGATGTGCCTCAAACCTCAACAAATCCATTGGAAAGCATTGATCCAGTCTACCAAATAGCCCCCCCTGCCTTGTGTAAGCGACAAGCACACTTTAATGCAAGCAGAATCAGTAGACCGATTGTCCGAGGAAATAAATAAGACAAAAAAGAACAAAATGAACAAAGTAACTAATTACATAAAGGAATTTTATCTCTCATCGGAGCTGAACTGATGTCATATCTGAAGTGATGTCACATCCATAGCTTCTAGAGACTGACTATACTCATACTTATTGCTGTCGTCTGCTGAGTCCTCGTCCGGACAGATCATGCTCGGCTTTCTGGTGTTATGGTGATTGTGGTGTTTACACTCGGTGCTTGAAAGTTTGGGAATCCTTCAGAATTTTTTTTTTTTGTATTTCTGTAGAAATTTGACCTAAAACTGCATCAGGTTTTCACAAAAGTAGATTCAGTTATCCAAATCAAACCAATGAGTCAAATTATTAGACTCTGTTCATGTATGTATTGAGGAAAATGATCCAATATCACACGTTAATGAGTGGCAAAAGTATGTGAACCTTTAGGGTTTGCCGACAATTTGAAGTTAGAATTATTCAGGTGTTTTCAGTCACTGGAATGACAATCCGTTGTGAGTAGGCCACGTGTTTTTCATTTAAAAAACAGGGATCAGTATGAAAGTCTGACCTTCACAACTTATGTTGTAAAGGATATTTCTAAGGACCTCAGAAGAATTGTTCTTGATGCTCATCATTCTGAAAAAGAGTACAAAACTATTTCTAAAAAGTTTGGACTCCACCAATCTACAGTTGACAGATTGTGTACGAATGGAGGAAATTCAAGACCATTATTGCTCTCCACAGGAGTGTTTGTCCAACAAACATCACGCCAAAAGCAAGGCATGTAATAGTCTGCAAGGTCACAACTTAACCCAAGCTAACCTCTAAGCAACTAAAGACTTTTCTCACTTTAGCTCAGTGTTTATGAGTCCACCATCAGGAGGACACTGAACAACAATAGTATGCATGGCAGGATTGCAAGAAGAAAGCTGCTGCTCTCCAAAAAAACATTGATGTTTGTGTGGTGCGCTGTTTGCTCAAAGGGGTTGTCCGGGTTCAGAGCTGAATCCGGACTTACCCTTAAATTCACCCAGGCAGCCCACCTGATGTTAGCATAGGAGTATCTCATGCTCCGATGCCCTCCCTTGCCCTGCGCTTAATCGCGCAGGGCGATGTCTCTTCTGTTTACATAGCACACTGCCGGTCACCGGTTGTAATGGGCTGGCTTTAGCGTTTTACAGGCTAGGGCAGCGTGAAAGCCCGCCCATCAGCGCCGGTGACGTCACTGGGCTCACTACTTGGCAGAAGCCTCCGCCCGGCAGAGCCCGGTTCATCAACGGAACTGGGCTAAATGCCTTTGCCCTGCGCTAATTAGCACAGAGCAAAGGAGGGCATAGGATGCTCCGATGCTAGCATCAGGTGGGCTGCCTGGGTGAAATTAAGGGTATGTCTGGGTTCAGCTCTGGGCCACGGTGGCTTGCCATCATTAATGGAACAATGAATTCTGAATTATACCAGAAAATTCTTAAGGAAATTGTCAGGACATTTGTCAATGAGCTGAATCTCAAGAGAACAAGGGTCATGTAGCAAGACAACGATCCTAAGCACACAAGTCGTTCTACCAAAGAATAGTTAAAGGGGTTCTCTGGGAATTAAGAACATGAAAATACTTAAATATTATTTTATAAATATTTTCCCAAATACCTTTCATTAGTTATAATGACTTATTTGTCCGGGGAGCAATCATTAGGAGAAATAAAATGGCCGCTGTCCTATTAGTACACACAAAACCTGTCCTAATCACACAGCAGGACAAGTTACTTCATAACACTGAGGTAAAGAGCTGCCTCATCCTCCTCTCTGCTCTACTCGTCAGGGACTATGGTCCTGAATACAGATGATAAGATCTTCAGCTGAATCTCTGTAGGAATAGAGATTATGAAGAGACATTAAGTACAGGACAGGACAGGATTTGTGTGGACTAACAGGATGGCGGCCATTTTGTTTTTCCTAAAGATTGCTCCCTAGACAAAACAAGCCGTTATAACTAATGAAAGGTATTTGGGAATATATTTATAATAAAGTAATATTTAAGTATTTTTAGTTTCTTATTTCCCGGAGAACCCCTTTAAAGAATAATATAGTTAAAGTTTTGGAATGGCCAAGTCAAAGCCTTGACCTTAGTCTAATCGAAATGTTGTGGAAGGACCTGAAGTGAGTAGTTCATGGGAGGAAACTCACCAAAATAACCGAGCTAAAGCTAGTTTGTGCAGAGAAGTGGGCTAAAATAAAAAAATGACCAAGTCTAATATTTTTGACTCATGTTTGATTTGGTTATCTTAATTTAATATTAGGACTAGTGTAAAAATCTGAAAACAGAAACATAGAAAATTCTTAAGGCTTCACAAACTTTCAAGCACCACTGTAGAACGTACCACATCTCCCTTAATACATTATACCGCCGTCCTTCATATCATATGAAAGTGGTCAAACAAAGAAAAGTGGAAAAAGTATATGCAGCATTAATCAACTGGATCACTTGATTTACTCAAGTAAGAAGTTGGACAGCTGCCGCCTTCTGCTGATATAACCTTTCCAACGTGTTTGTTAACCGTTTTCGACTGAATATTAGAGATGTCGTAAAACAAGAATCTCGTCAGTTCTCACATTGATTATCACTCAGGTCAATAACGTTGGCTGAAGAGCTGGGTGTATCCTGACCTCAGGTGACACTCGGTGACTGTATCCTCCAAGCCTCCCTCTCAGTACAGAACCTATAGTCTTGTTTGCTACAATCTTGTCATGCTTTCTGGTGATGGAATACGAGGGACTTAAAACAAGTCTGTGCAGCATGGATAGACAGTCTAATATAGAGCAAATAGAACCGCTACATCTGTTCAGTTCTGTGTTCAACTGGGGTTGTTGGGCCCACCAGAAAACATGATTCTGCAAGCTCTTCTTACATTTCCACATTGTCTGTCCACAGTGCATCATAAATGGTTCTGTAATGCATATACACTGGGCATATCATCAATGTGATATAACAGGTTATTTCTAAAATAGTTCCTAATAGCAAAAAGTTGGCTCCAAAAAGGCTCCAAATGGGGCAGGATTTTGCTGAACCTATCAAGGTCTGTTATACGGTCAGACCCTGGACCACTAGGAGATCCTCTCATACTTTGAAGGGCCAGTCCAAACCTGAGACAAGGGATGGCCAGCTGGAGAGTAAAGTCGAGGGGTCAGTAGGCAACAAGATGTACTATAGTCTGCAGAGTTCAACTTTCCTTTAAATTTCCTTCTTCCTGCGTGGTAGTCACTTAAAGCAATGACCATCATATACATAAGATCTATACATCAGCCAAACCCACCAGTTTTGGTTATCTTTATGGGGAAAGAGGGTTGTGGTATGTTGAATTTTAATGCTTTTGTTCTCATGGAAGGTAAGCCACCCTATTGTCAACACACACATGCCTATCCAAAACGAGCATGCATGTGTTTGGGGAGTTTGGTAGGAGTAGCTGTTGGACGAACTCTCTTTTCAACATTGTATGGGAACCTTAACTCGGAGATGCAGTCTACTAAATAGACTGCAACACTTTCTGTGACCACCTGGAGCTCAATAATGGCCATATCCCCTGCCTTTGGGGAGACCAATTGACTATCTAATGTGTCCCAACTTTACTCCAACGGCAGACAGAGGAAGAAAAGTTGAATTTAACATGCCCAATCCTTTTGTTCTTTAGAAGATACGCTGCTGTCGGAGAAGTTTGGCAGTGGCTTCCTCTCTTCTCTCCCACTGTGAATGCATGCGCGATTGACCGAGCTAAGTGCCACATGACTAAGGGCCACCCGTTTTAGACTCCGGTCTTAATAAAGCCCTAAACTGGTCGTGGTTCCACCAAAGTTATGAAGAGGCCGAGGCCTCTCTATAACTTTGGCGCATCCAGCGCCAGTTCACATGTTTCTTTAGAGATAACCATGGTTAACAGAAGAGAAATAATGATGCCAAGCACCAGCCTCCTTTTAAAGTGACCAGTGGTGTCATTCTTACTTAATCATGACAGATTGATCTCCAGCCCTGTCCTCATCAACACCCACACCTGTGTTAATGGAGCAATCACTGAAACGATGTTAGCTGGTCCTTTTAAGGCAGGGCTGCAATGATGTTGAAATGTGTTTTGGGGGATAAAGTTCATTTTCTAGGCAAATATTGACTTTGCAAGTAATTGCTGTTAAGCTGATCACTCTTTATAACATTCTGGAGTATATGCAAATTGCCATTATAAAAACTGAAGCAGTAGACTTTGTAAAAATTAATATTCGTATCATTCTCAAAACTTTTGGCCATGACTGTATGTGTATGGGGGAGCTGGAAGTGAGTCAGGAAAGATAGCTGTCGGCCGAATGATCGCTCAGCCAACAGCTATTGAACGTGTATGGCTGCCGTCCGTCAGGTGTATGATCAGAAAAGTAGTACTAGACAGTCTGAGCTATAACAGCCTCGCCGTCAGTAGAGATGTGACCATGGTTTCTGTATTATTATGTCATTCTACTGTGTATATATGGTTATTACACTGATGTTAAACTTTAACTTTACAATTTGCCCGAAAACTATGTGTCCTGATGATTTTTCTGGGCAAGATATGTCTATGATTAATACGATTTCTGCAGAGCCATCTCTAATTGGCGTATCACCCTCCATGCCCCTGTGGATTGCTAGCAGTGGATACCAATAAAAAAGGGAACAATAGATGAAAATTGTGCATTTTTACCCAAATCTTGACTAATCAGCATATCTAGACTCCGTTGTGCTGCACTCACAGTGGGATTTCGCTTGTTATCCGCTGGAGTGGACTATTTAATGAAAACCATTATAACGAAATGTTTAAATGTTTCATTACGGAGGGAGGTTTTAATTTCTTTTACATAAAAAAATAAAATAAAAAACAATATTCCAGTGTAATATTGTAGAAAAAAAGTTAGAAATGCAAACCAAAGAGCTGAACTTCGATATCGTTATATTCAGAGTCATTTCAAATCTATATACACCATATGGCATATACCTAAGAACTTGACTCTCGTCTGGTGGATCTAGTAGGTTTTTAGTCCTTTTTTTTTGAAGACCACAAAATACAGGATCTCTCACACTAGTCCACCCAAGCAGATGGCCCATTGACCATTACCTTAGGTAGCCATTACCATACCTCTTACCACTCAGGAACCACTGATTAAAATGTTCCACATAACCTGTACGACCATCCTCAATTGATGCTGCTGTTGTCCGGGTAACCTTCCTTCATTAAATCTTGGCTGGAAAACACTAATCTTGAGTAATGTCAAGTATTCAATGTTGACCATAATAACCCTGTATATGTGAGGTAGAGTAGAGAAGGCCCAATGTTTCTCCTGAGAATAAAGAGTTGGATAGGTTCAAATCCAATAACCCCATCTTGTTTCCCCCCAACATCTTACATGTGGAAAGAGTCAGGAGGCTCCCCCTTATACACAATAGACGTTTGACCCAAATTTGGCGAATTTGTCCGACATATATCTCTTAGGCTTCATTCACACGACCGTATGTGTTTTGCGGTCCTCAAATTGCGGATCTGCAAAAAAAAGGATGACGTTCCGTATGGCATCCGTGTTTCCGTTTTTTTTGCGGATCCATTGTAACAATGCCTATCCTTGTCAGCAAAACGGACAAGAATAGGACATGTTCTATCTTTTTTGCGGAACGGAAATACGGACACGGAATGCATACGGAGTACCTTCCGTTTTTTTTGCGGACCCATTGAAATGAATGGTTCCGCATACGGTCCGCAAAAAAAACGGAACGGACACGGAAACAAAATACGGTCGTGTGAATGAAGCCTTAATATTATAAAAATGAGTTTCTGTCTGTCTGTCTGTGCGACCAAACTACTGGACCGATTTTTAACAAATTCGGCATACAGGTACATCAGGTGTCCGGGAAGGTTTTAGAACAGGTCTCATCTCTCTAGGACGCACCGTTCCCAAGATATTCCCAAAATATGATCTCCATTAGTCAATATTAGCCTAGGAGCATTTCTCTTCAAATCCCAACTGCCATTTTCTCCACATACACATTGGTTTCCATAACAACACAGCCAGGTAATTAGCAGCCAGCTGAGGAGCTCAGGTAACTAACAACCCAGCCATTTCTCTTCCCTGATTTAAAGGGGCAGAGCACTGTGGATGACACTGTTAAAGGGGTATTCCGGATACCATAAATATAACTTATGTTTTAGACTAATTTTAGACTGAAGACCGTTCAGTAGTAATAAAACATGTTTTCTTCCACTGCTACCCATTGCGTAATATAGGCCACCCTCAAAAGAAGGACTTAAAACCCCCTCCCCAGGTCTCGCTAAGCTATGCCCCTGACTCAGTCAGGCCACGCGCCTCCCACTCCGCAGCCAACAGGGATTGAAAAAATGAAGGTAAAAATCAACTTCTGTCAGCTGCAGGGGTGGGTGGGAGGATGACTTTCTCTCTACAATGACACACACAAACATTAAATGAAATAGATGAAATACACAAATTTTAGACTAAGAACGTTCAGTAGTAATAAAAGATGTTTTCTTCCACTGCTACCCATTGCGTGTCCTCATAAATTACTATGGCATCGACCTGTAATTCAGGCCACCCTCAAAAGCAGGACTTAAAACCCCTGCCCCAGGTCTTGCTAAGTCACGCCCCGTCCCACTCCACAGCCAACGGAGATTGAAGGTAAAAATCAACTTCTTTTAACTGCAGGGGTGGGAGGGAGGATGACTTTCTCTTAGCAATGACACACACAAACATTAAATGAAATAGATTAAATATACCCAAGCGAAGCAATGTTTTCTTCCACTGCTACCTACTGTGTTTCCTCATAAATTGCCATGGCATTGACCTTTAGTTCAGCCCACTCTTAAAAGAAGGAGTTAAAAGCACCCCTCCCCAAGGTCCTGCTAAACCACGCCCCTGGTCAGGTCACGCCACAGGCAATGGGGATTGAAAAAATTAAGGTAAAAATCAACTTCTGTCAGCTGCATTGACATTCTCTCTTCAACGACAAACAATAAATGAAATAGATGAAATATACCTAGGCGAAGCCGGGTCCTTCTGCTAGTATAATATATAAGGCAGCTTCAGAAGTATCAATGATTTTTGGGTTCTGGTCTACAGCTTCAATGGACAAGACGTGAATACAGGTTGGTTGGCCATGTACATAAGATATTTGTTGATGAATTCCCACCAGTTTCGACAGTAGCCATCATCAATTCTTCCAGTGGTTCTTGGAGGAAAATAGTTTTGGATCTTTCATGCATGGACAGTTTAGGAAAACCTGACTTTTCCCAACATGACCTTGATGGCACAATCTTGAGATTTGTTCACAAAGAACCTGAACACCAAACAAGTACCGTAGAAGTTAACTCTACTAGAACACCACCAACAGGTCAACTACGACCACTAAACCTATCAGAAGTATAGATGTTTCCCTAATGATTTGACAGATGAAAAAATTATAATTAAGTACAATACTGGCCACTGCCTAACCAGTCGACCACAGAAGAACGAGGTCTCCTTGTGTCTGATAGGCCCACGGTACGCCCCACTGAGAATGTTTGTATTTTGTACAACTCTCTATGACCCCAAGGAATCAGCTGAGCCCGGATGGAAGGCTTCACGCTGCTTTAGTTGATCGCTGTTGTGCTTGACAATTATGAAGCTTTGATTAATAAAACATAATTAGCAAATGTTACCATGCTGGATACTAGAGGAAAAACGAGGAATTAATAGAATAACGAGTCAGTGTTCATTTGGATAGAAAAATATTAATGTACCGTACAGAAGAGTCTATAGTAGAAAAGGAGGCATATAAAAGACTGAAAATGGTGGTGAACATAGGAAGCAGTATTACATAGTTACAGTCTTGTATAGAGGGGCAGTATTATAGATAATCTTGTACATATAAGCAATCTTGTAGTCGTAACATTTTTGTACATAGGAGGCAGTATTATCGTAGTTATATTCTTGTACATAGGAGCAGTATTATAGTAGTTATATTCTTGTACATAGGGGCAGTATTATAGTAGTTATATTCTTGTACATAGGAGGTAGTATTATAGTAGTTATATTCTTGTACATAGGAGCAGTATTATAGTAGTTATATTCTTGTACATAGGAGACAGTATTATAGTAGTTATAGTCTTGTACATAGGAGCAGTATTATAGTAGTTATATTCTTGTACATAGGAGCAGTATTATAGTAGTTATATTCTTGTACATAGGAGCAGTATTATAGTAGTTATATTCTTGTACATAGGAGCAGTATTATAGTAGTTATATTCTTGTACATAGAGGAGTAGTATTATAGTAGTTATATTCTTGTACATAGGAGCAGTATAGGAGCAGTATTATAGTAGTTATATTCTTGTACATAGGAGCAGTATTATAGTAGTTATATTCTTGTACATAGGAGCAGTATTATAGTAGTTATATTTCTGTACATAGGAGGCAGTATTATAGTAGTTATATTCTTGTACATAGGAAGCAGTATTATAGTAGTTATATTCTTGTACATAGGAGCAGTATTTATAGTAGTTATATTCTTGTACATAGGAGCAGTATTATAGTAGTTATATCTTGTACATAGGAGCAGTATTATAGTAGTTATATTCTTGTACATAGGAGCAGTATTATAGTAGTTATATTCTTGTACATAGGAGCAGTATTATAGTAGTTATATTCTTGTACATAGGAGGCAGTATATATAGTAGTTATATTCTTGTACATAGGAGCAGTATTATAGTAGTTATATTCTTGTACATAGGAGCAGTATTATAGTAGTTATATTCTTGTACATAGGAGCAGTATTATAGTAGTTATATTCTTGTACATAGAGCAGTATTATAGTAGTTATATTCTTGTACATAGGAGCAGTATTATATAGTAGTTATATTCTTGTACATAGGAGCAGTATTATAGTAGTTATATTCTTGTACATAGGAGCAGTATTATAGTAGTTATATTCTTGTACATAGGAGCAGTATTATAGTATAGTTATATTCTTGTACATAGGAGCAGTATTATAGTAGTTATATTCTTGTACATAGGAGCAGTATTATAGTAGTTATATTCTTGTACATAGGAGCAGTATAATAGAGTTAATCTTGAATAGTACAGTATATGTAGTATATCTCTGTACATAGGAGCAGTATTATAGTAGTTATATTCTTGTACATAGGAGTGTATTATAGTAGTTATTATTCTTGTAATAGGGCAGTATTATAGTAGTTATATTCTTGTACATAGGAGCAGTATTATAGTAGTTATATTTCTTGTACATAGGAGCAGTATTATAGTAGTTTATATTCTTGTACATAGGAGCAGTATTATAGTAGTTATATTCTTGTTACATAGGAGCAGTATTATAGTAGTTATATTCTTGTACATAGGAGCAGTATTATAGTAGTTATATTCTTGTACATAGGAGCAGTATTATAGTAGTTATATTCTTGTACATAGGAGCAGTATTATAGTAGTTATATTCTTGTACATAGGAGCAGTATTTTAGTAGTTATATTCTTGTACATAGGAAGCAGTATTATATCAGTATATTCTTGTGCATAGGCGCAGTATGAACAGGATATATACATAATAGTTATTATACATAGAGGGTCGTATTATAGCAGTTCGATTCTTGAGGGTGACACAGAGCAGTTGTCATTTCCTTTCCTGCAGTTTTATTAACAACTAAGTGCATCATTTAGCAAGGTGTGATGCTGACCAAAGTAGCAATCTAATCTCAGGGCAAAGGGAAAAGAAATATATTTTGCCCATCTAGAGGTATGATTAGAAAACAAATCTGAGTTAAACATTATTTTTGGAAAACCTTTTTTCATCAGGTTTCCAGAATCATAACTGGACATGACATTGATATAAGATATCTATCTATCTATCTATCTATCTATCCTGACGTTGTGTCAGTTTTTTCTCATCTTGTTTTGGTGCCCCCATCTTGGGTAATTGTAGGTGTCTTCATTAGTGACCTGGGCCAGGCAAACATAAACACAGCAGCTAAATCTTCCGATTCTCCTTCCCATCATGAAGCTTAATATGCAATATATACAGTAAGCCGGTTCTTAATGAGTGTAGAAATGGAATATTTAAGCCTCTGTACAATGAACTACGCTGCCGAAGATTTAAGTCCAAGCTCTCATGTGTGCCACTGTAATCCTCCCAAGTGATTGGAACGAGTTAAGAGGGACCAAGGCAACTGAATAATAAAACACAGCTTGTAGCAGTGCCTGGAGCTCTGACTAAACTGCAGTCCCTGCTTCCCAAAATGGATTTGGGAATTTACCTTAACCCCTTGTGCAAGAGTCTGCTCATAACCAGGAGGATCTTACTAGTCAAAAAATTTTCAAAAGTGCCGTCAATGGTCATAATTAGCAAGGGACGGTTCCTCATTTAACCCTAAATTTCCTTCTCACTTCTGTCTTTCCATCTGCAAACAGAATTCCAAAAATGACCCTAAAACATTCTCCCTTGACCCATAATTTCTGGACTTTGTAATAAGGGGTTAACATCAAACATCTCCTTGTCTAGAAGGTGTTCCCAGAAGTTCTGGAATTTTTAGCAAAGGGTTATGATCACACATCTCCGTGTCCTGGAAGTCTTCCCCCCCAGCTGGGATTTTGTTTTTCTAAAGCAATTATTGGAAGGGAAGTGACCAAAAATGTTGTCCATGTTGGTTTCCACAGTTTTTTATGGCTGGAAATTTCAAAAACAGTTGGATTTGTACTTGTCACATTTTTAGTAGATGGAGGTTCCATGTTTGGTCACACCAGTTACTAAAAAAGATTCTCCCTTGACCAAGAATTTCTGGACTTTGTAATAAGGGGTTATCATCAAACATCTCCTTTTCTAGGAGGTCTTCACAGAAGTTCTGGAATGTTTAGCAAGGGGTTATCATCACAAATCTCTTTGTCCTGGAAGCCTTCAGCCCAGGCTGGGATTTCTTTTTTCTAAAGCAATTATTGGAAGGGAAGGGACCAAAAATGGTGTCCATGTTGGTTTCCACAGTTTTTTTATGGCTGAAATTTCAAAAACATTTGGATTTGTACTTGTCACATTTTTTAGTAGATGGAGGTTCCATGTTTGGTCACACCAAATGATTTAAGTGGGTTGGTCACATTCTGCTTATTTTTACAAATGTTCAGGAAACATACTTTTAGGCTAGGGCTACACGATGATTGGTTCACAGTATCCCAATACTACATCACAACAAATGAAATTGTATGTGGTCCTGTTGCAACCCACAAGTTGCCACGAATGGGGCATGTAAGTCTCCAGAAATCTAAACCAGATGGATTTTTGCATGTTGTGGTTTCCATGTAATCCTAACCTAAATCCATTTACTAATATGATGTTATTACGCCAAGTGCTGCCTCCTCGTAGAGTATAGTCTAATTGTAGTTCCAAGATGTCCAATGATGGAGGGACACATCACCAGACCCTATTGAAGGACCTCTCTGGAGTAACCAAGATCCCTTTTCTAGATTATCAGCATCAAAATACTTGGCACAGGTCACAATTCATACTCATTTTGTCAGAAAATGATGGAATTGATGAATGAGGGCTTCATATATCTCATTATCACCTATGGAGAGTGCATCCATGTTGGATATTGGTTCATCTCTCTTCTTCATGCGTGGTGTGAACCAATGTAAACCAAGAAACGTGGGTCAAACAAACACTACACTCTCTTGGCCCATTTTGATTTTCGCTAGACTACCTATGACGTTTCATATGTTTCTCCTCCACTGTTGTAAAAACCACCAAATCTGAAAAAATCCCAAATTATCAGGGGGTCATCTTTATCTGTATAGTCTTTGTGTTTCGATAGAGCCTTGACGTGTGCACGTGTCTGAACAGTACTGGCACCTGGGCCATGTATTCATATTCATGAACCTAAGCTCACATTGAGGATGATTTCCTTTAGGCATTTACAAAATGACCCCCCCCCCCAAGGGCATGATTATTATCGAACAGTTTATAATACACAAGTAATTACCTCTGTGTCCAGAGGGGACACTTAAAGCAGGATTTATTTACCGAGGGGTCAATAGGACATTAACAATGTAGGTCACTTCTTGTTACGAATTATCATTGTATTATATTAACTAGCGGTCTAGTTAATATTCCATTAGAGAGAAGGCTGGGATTTATGAAGAGTTTAACGAGGATGAAGAGGGAGAGAGGATAAAGCCACTCACCTCGTTTACCAGCTTATCTTCCAAAGCCAAAAACATCATTATCTCCCCTGATATGTGTCGGGGACATCAACACTTAGGAGATCGTTAGCTGGTCCCTTCCATATTGACAAGTTCTTAGTTGGTCTCTTGCAAATTGGTAGGTCCTCGGCCATTCCCTTCCAAATAAACAGGTTTTTGGTGGTCCCTTCCAAACAGACAGGTTCTTGGCTAGTCTCTTCCAATTTGGCGGGTTCTTGTCTGGTCTTATTTTTTATATTGGCAGGTTCAGCTGTCGTTTATCTAAATTGTTTGGCCAGGTTCACCGGTTAGGTGTATAAAATTCTGTAAAATAATCCAGAACATTTGATAATCTGGCTCAACATTAATGTTTCCCAAAAAAACTATTAAAAGGAGTCTATATGGTTTTCAATATGATTGATTAAAAAAAAAAAAAAACCCTCCTATCACTACCGATTCCCGTCGGAGACGACCAAGGCTCTGTTTTAATTTATGCAAGATGTTAAGTGAGCATTTCCACATGGTGCTGGTTGAAGTGAAAAATGATGTTGCGGTAATTTTATTGCTTATAGAAATGATCCGCTTAGCTGTCTTCGTGATGTTTTTGGATGGAAGCCAGCTAATGTATTAAAAGCAACATGATTCCATTTCTGATTCTTATCCTTCGCTCCCATCATGTAATTACTTCAGATAAAGGACATTTCCCAAGGCACTTAAGATCTTGAACCTCTTTCAGTTTGCTCTGGACCTTGATTTGTCCAACATGGGGAAGACTATAACCCTCTGAAGAGGTGGTTATCATTCTGTGGCTTCCCATCTGTTGAGAAAGTACAACTACCACCATGGCCTGACACTGTGTAGATGTCATAATATACTGGGAATTTTAGTTCAACACCTGGAGATCCACAGATTACGACCAATGATCTTCACCTAATTTATTACCCATAATAGCAGCTGTTAAGGTATAGTGGGAGTTGTAGCTTCCTTACAGCTATACATTATAGTATATAACATACAACAGGGACAATGGGGGCACAATCCATGCCAATTGGGGACATCAGTCATGCCAGTAAAGGACAGTATTGAGGTCAGTTAGGAACACTGAACTCTTATTCGCGAATGTATCCATGGCCATTAGGAACACTATCCATACCAATTAGGAATACTACCCACGCTACTTCGAGACAATATCCATGCCACTTATGAACACTGTCCACATCAATTAGGGACACTATTAACACCATTTAGTGACACCTGTTAGGTACAATCCCATGCCAATTACAAACGCTATCTGCGCCAGTTAGGGACAATATCAATTAGAGATGGTATTCACGCCAATTAGAAACACTATCTACACAATGGAACCTCATCAGGGACACCACCTAAACCAGATAGTTTCATATCCATGCAAATTACGGAGAGTATCCATGGTAATTACAGACCATACCCACACCAGTCGGGGCACTATCACACCAGTTAGAGACAATATCCACAGCACCTCCATCCCTTAAGGTTAAGGCTTGTTTTATGGAGAACTATACAGTTCAAGTATTATGTAGCATTAAAGGGGTTGTCCCACAAAAAATATTCTACAATTTTCGAAGGTGCACCTGGATCTGAATACTTTTGTAATTGCATGTAATAGAAAATTTACCATAGCCAGTGATTTATTCAATAAAATGTATCTGTATAGCACCACCTGCAGTCGTTTTTTTTCTAATTTCTCTGACCTTCTCACTAAGATTGCCACACATGCTCAGTTTTAACCTTCAACTTGCTCCTGAGCTGTGATAGGGAGAGCTGAGACACGCCCCCTGAGCTGTGATAGGGAGAGCTGTGACATGCCTCCTGAGCTGTTATAGGGAGCTGAGACACGCCCCTGAGCTGTGATAAGGAGAGCTGTGACATGCCTCCTGAGCTGTGATAGGGAGAGCTGTGACACGCCTCCTGAGCTGTGATAGGGAGAGCTGAGACACTCCCCCTGAGCTGTTAGAGGGAGAGCTGAGACACGCCCCCTGAACTGTGATAGGGAGAGCTGAGACACCCCTCCTGAGCTATGATAGGAGAGCTAAGACACGCCTCCTGAGCAGTGATAGGGAGAGCTGAGACACGCCTCCTGAGCTGTGATAGGGAGAGCTGAGACACGCCCCCTGAGCTGTTAGAGGGAGAGCTGAGACACGCCTCTTGAGCAGTGATAGGGAGAGCTGAGACAAGTCCCCTGAGCTGTAATGGGGAGAACTGAGACACTGAGCTGTGATAGGGAGAGCTGAGACAGCCTCCTGAGCTGTGATAGGGAGAGCTGAGACACGCCTCCTGAGCAGTGATAGGAGGCTGAGACACGCCTCCTGAGCTGTGATAGGGAGAGCTGAGACAAGTCCCCTGAGCTCTGATGGGGAGAACTGAGACACTGAGCTGTGATAGGGAGAGATGAGACACGCCTCCTGAGCTGTCATAGGGAGAGCTGAGACACACCCTCTGAGCTGTGATAGGGATAACATGGACACGCCCCCTTGGCGGCAGCAGAAAAGACACTCCCCTTGAACTGTCAGCTTGATATAAATCTAGCAGAGCAATGAATGGGGAGATCTCTGGATCCATGTGAGGTACAAGGCTGGTTTTAGCTTTGTAAAAAAAAAGAGGTTGTCATGTACTATATGATGTCTGATTTTTATTTTTTCCATTAGTCATGGGAAAACCCCTTTAAAGCATACTGCATTGGTAGAGCACACACTATTTTAACTGAACGTGCACCGTGTCAGTCGGATACATGCTCCGATGAGTCTTATAGTCAGTGGAATATCTTAAATAACCTAAAAACATGAGCGTTAATCAAAGAAATACAATCTGTAACCTAAAAGGTGAAGTGAAAAAGTCATTAATCACATGTACATTGAAAACAACGGAAGGCATCTGAACTTCTAAGAACTTTGTAAAGAGTTCTATGCACAAGAGATAATTGGGAAGAGAAGAGCGCTGAGGATCTCACATGTCACACAAAATAGCAGCCGTCACAGACATCTTTGTCAGTCGAGCAGCCAGCAACATAATGAAGAAAATTGGAAACAAAACCACTCATGAAAACTGTAAGTGACGTGTGAAACAAGAGACCTCGGCTGATGGGCAACTGGTGGGGAGTAGAGCTGTCAATCACTGTGTTATCTTTCCAAGGCTTTTTCCATTACAGATCAGGAACGAGGGACAGAAATCTCGTCTTGAGAGACCTTAATAAGTCTCGGTCTCTGTGCAAGGGAGGGAGACAGAACTGATTCACATAAACAGTCATGAGCCAAAGCAATTCCAGTATATCAGAACGTCTCTTAATTTTTTACCAGAAGTTGTCAGTGGAGTCAAACCTGGTGAATGGCTGCCAACTTCCAAGAAGCTAGTAACGTGTTTGAGAATATACAGAAGCATTAATCTCCAAAAAAAACAGAGGGTCAAAATGTGAGTCACGGAAATATAAAAATAGTTGTGATGAGCAATCATCGTTTCTTAGCAAAGGTGCAGGAGCTCATTGGGGGAAAATAACAAGATCTTGGCAAGAACTCTCCCGTACTCAATATCGCCCCCTGCTGTCTAATGTATATTGCATGAGATACCAAGAGGAGCAAGGAACTTGGCAACTGATGTTGGCATAATTCTGTGTTGCAAATGTGTTTTTACTTTTGAAAAACTATTATTTCTAAAAAATAAAAAATTGACACTGTATTGGCCTGTCTATTTCCATATGAATTTTTGCCTCTAATGGGTCTGTATACATGGTATGGCATAATGGTTTACAGGCTACATGAAACAACATTGGCTACTGCCCTATTTAATAAATAGGTATCCCACAAAAAAGACGTATAACACACAATATACACTTTTAGCACTACATAGTTAAAAAGTGGCATACATCAGAGGCAACCATCACATAAAAACCTCTAACGCACAATGCAAACAGTGTGAAATGGCACTAAGCTGATATTTAGGCTGCTAGGAATATAACTACTATAATGTTACTTTCACACTAGTGGCAGCCTGCTCCACCAGTCTATTCCGGCATGTAAACAGCCTGCTGTATCCGTGCTGCCGCTAGTGCACGTCTATGGCCGGAACTACACCCCGTCCCCATTCACTACATGTCGTAGTTTTAGTCTGGCAACTTCACGGCATATTTGCTGTGCTGCAGCCGCAACTCCGGCCCACCCCCATTATAGTGAATGGGGACGGAGCGTAGTTCCAGCCACAGGCATGCACTAGCTGCAGCATGGATCCGGCAGGCTGTTAACCCGCCTGAACAGCCTGCCGGACACCTCTGCCGCTAGTGTTAAAGTAGCCTTATACTGCCCCTATGTACAAGAATATAACTACTATAATACTGCTCCTATGTACAAGAATATAACTACTATAATACTGCTCCTATGTACAAGAATATAACTATTATAATACTGCTCCTATGTACAAGAATATAACTACTATAATACTGCTCCTATGTACAAGAATATAACTACTATAATATACTGCTCCTATGTACAAGAATATAACTACTATAATATGCTGCTCCTATGTAATAATATATAACTACTATAATACTGCTCCTATGTACAAGAATATAACTACTATAATACTGCTCCTATGTACAAGAATATAACTACTAATATACTGCTCTTATGTACAAGAATATAACTACTATAATACTGCTCCTATGTACAAAATATAACTACTATATACTGCTGTACTGAATAACTACTATATACTATGTACAAGAATATAACTACTATAATACTGCTCCTATGTACAAGAATTAAACTACTGCTGTAATACTGCACCTATGTACAAGAATATAACTACTATAATACTGCTCCTATGTACAAGAATATAACTACTATAATACTGTCCTATGTAAAAGATATAACTACTATAATACTGCTCCTATGTACAAGAATATAACTACTATAATATACTGCTCCTATGTACAAGAATATAACTACTATAATACTGCACCTATGTAGAATACACTACTATAATACTGCACCTATGTACAAAATATAACTACTATAATACTGCCCTATGTACAGAAATAAACTACTATAATACTGCTCCTATGTACAAGAATTACTACTATAAATACTGCTATCCTATGTACAAGAATATAACTACTAAAATACTGCTCCTATGTACAAGAATATAACTACTATAATACTGCACCTATGTACAAGAATATAACTAATATAATACTACTCCTACTGGCTTAGTGAGTGGGTAAGTAACTGGCTTAGTGAGTGGGTAAGTAACTGGCTTAGTGAGTGGGTAAGTAACTGGCTTAGTGTGTGGGTAAGTAACTGGCTTAGTGATAGAAAACAGAGGGTGGTTATTAACGGTACATACTCAGATTGGGTCACTGTCACTAGTGGGGTACCACAGGGGTCTGTATTGGGTCCTATTCTCTTCAATATATTTATTAATGATCTTGTAGAAAGCTTGCACAGTAAAATATCAATTTTTGCAGATGACACTAAACTGTGTAAAGTAATTAACACAGAGGAGGACAGAAGACATAGAATACTGCTCCTATGTACAAGAATATAACTACTATAATACTGCCTCCTGTGTACAAGAATATAACTACATATAATACTGCTCCTATGTACAAGAATATAACTACTATAATACTGCTCCTATGTACAAGAATTTAACTACTATAATACTGCTCCTATGTACAAGAATATAACTACTATAATACTGCTCCTATGTACAAGAATTTAACTACTATAATACTGCTCCTCTGTACAAGAATATAACTACTAAAATACTGCTCCTATATACAAGAATATAACTACTATATTACTGCTCCTACGTACAAGAATATAACTACTATAATACTGCTCCTATGTACAAGAATATAACTACTATAATACTGCTCCTATGTACAAGAATATAACTACTATAATACTGTCCTATGTACAAGAATATAACTACTATAATACTGCTCCTATGTACAAGAATATAACTACTATAATACTATAATACTGCTGCTACCTATATACTACTATATACTGCTCCATGTACAGAATACTACTATAATACTTCTCCTATGTACAAGAATATAATACTATAATACTGTCTCCTATGTACAAGAATATACTATAAATACTGCTCCTATGTACAAGAATGTACTACTACTATACTGCTCCTATGTACAAGAATATAACTACTATAATACTGCTCCTATGTACAAGAATATAACTACTATAATACTGCTCCTATGTACAAGAATATAACTACTATAATACTGCTCCTATGTACAAGAATATAACTACTAATACTGCTCCTATGTACAAGATATAACTACTATAATACTGCTCCTATGTACAAGAATATAACTACTATAATACTCTGCTCCTATGTACAAGAATATAACTACTATAATAATACTGCTCCTATGTACAAGAATATAACTACTATAATACTGCTCCTATGTACAAGAATATAACTACTATAATAATACTGCTCCTATGTACAAGAATATAACTACTATAATACTGCTCCTATGTACAAGAATAAACTACTATAATACTGCTCCTATGTACAAGAATATAACTACTATAATACTGCTCCTATGTGCACCTATGTAATATACTATGTACAGAATATAACTACTATATACTGCCCTATGTACAAGAATATAACTACTATAATCTGCACCTATGTACAAGAATATACCTACTATAATACTGCACCTATGTACAAAAATATAACTACTATAATACTGCTCCTATGTACAAGAATATAACTACTATAATACTGCTCCTATGTACAAGAATATAACTACTATAATACTGCTCCTATGTACAAGAATATAACTACTAAAATACTGCTCCTATGTACAAGAATATAACTACTATAATACTGCACCTATGTACAAGAATATAACTACTATAATACTACTCCTACTGGCTTAGTGAGTGGGTAAGTAACTGGCTTAGTGAGTGGGTAAGTAACTGGCTTAGTGTGTGGGTAAGTAACTGGCTTAGTGATAGAAAACAGAGGGTAGTTATTAACGGTACATACTCAGATTGGGTCACTGTCACTAGTAGGGTACCACAGGGGTCTGTATTGGGTCCTATTCTCTTCAATATATTTATTAATGATCTTGTAGAAAGCTTGCACAGTAAAATATCAATTTTTGCAGATGACACTAAACTGTGTAAAGTAATTAACACAGAGGAGGACAGAAGACATAGAATACTGCTCCTATGTACAAGAATATAACTACTATAATACTGCCTCCTGTGTACAAGAATATAACTACATATAATACTGCTCCTATGTACAAGAATATAACTACTATAATACTGCTCCTATGTACAAGAATTTAACAATACTTATAATACTGCTCCTATGTACAAGAATATAACTACTATAATACTGCTCCTATGTACAAGAATATAACTACTATAATACTGCTCCTATGTACAAGAATATAATACTATAATACTGCTCCTATGTACAAGAATATAACTACTATAATACTGCTCCTATGTACAAGAATATAACTACTATAATACTGCTCCTATGTACAAGAAATATAACTACTATAATACTGCTCCTATGTACAAGAATATAACTACTATAATACTGCCTCCTATGTACAAGAATATAACTACTATAATACTGCCTCCTATGTACAAGAATATAACTACTATAATACTGCTCCTATGTACAAGAATATAACTACTATAATACTGCTCCTATGTACAAGAATATAACTACTATATAATACTGCTCCTATGTACAAGAATATAACTACTATAATACTGCTCCTATGTACAAGAATATAACTACTATAATACTGCTCCTATGTACAAGAATATAACTACTATAATACTGCTCCTATGTACAAGAATATAACTACTATAATACTGCTCCTATGTACAAGAATATATAACTACTATATATACTGCCTCCTATGTACAAGAATATAACTACTATAATACTGCTACCTCCTATGTACAAGAATATAACTACTATAATACTGCTCCTATGTACAAGAATATAACTACTATAATACTGCTCCTATGTACAAGAATATAACTACTATAATACTGCTCCTATGTACAAGAATATAACTATAATACTGCTCCTATGTACAAGAATATAACTACTATAATACTGTCCTATGTACAAGAATATAACTACTATAATACTGCTCCTATGTACAAGAATATAACTACTATAATACTGCCTCCTATGTACAAGAATATAACTACTATAATACTGCTCCTATGTACAAGAATATAACTACTATAATACTGCTCCTATGTACAAGAATATAACTACTATAATATACTGCTCCTATGTACAAGAATATAACTACTATAATACTGCTCCTATGTACAAGAATATAACTACTATAATACTGCTCCTATGTACAAGAATATAACTACTATAATACTGCTCCTATGTACAAGAATATAACTACTATAATACTGCCTCCTATGTACAAGAATATAACTACTATAATACTGCTCCTATGTACAAGAATATAACTACTATAATACTGCTCCTATGTACAAGAATATAACTACTATAATACTGCTCCTATGTACAAGAATATAACTACTATAATACTGCTCCTATGTACAAGAATATAACTACTATAATACTGCTCCTATGTACAAGAATATAACTACTATAATACTGCTCCTATGTAACAAGAATATAACTACTATAATACTGCCTCCTATGTACAAGAATATACTACTATAATACTGCTCTATGTACAAGAATATAACTACTAATACTGCTCCTATGTACAAGAATATAACTACTATAATACTGCTCCTATGTACAAGAATATAACTACTATAATACTGCTCCTATGTACAAGAATATAACTACTATAATACTGCTCCTATGTACAAGAATATAACTACTATAATACTGCTCCTATGTACAAGAATATAACTACTAATACTGCTCCTATGTACAGAATATAACTACTATAATACTACTAACTACTATAATACTGCTCCTATGTACAAGAATATAACTACTATATAATACTCCTATGTACAAGAATATAACTACTATAATACTGCTCCTATGTACAAGAATAATAACTACTATATAATACTGCTCCTATGTACAAGAATATAACTACTATAATACTGCTCCTATGTACAAGAATATAACTACTATAATACTGCTCCTATGTACAAGAATATAACTACTATAATACTGCTCCTATGTACAAGAATATAACTACTATATACTGCTCCTATATAACAAGAATATAACTACTATAATACTGCTCCTATGTACAAGAATATAACTACTATAATACTGCTCCTATATGTACAAGAATATAACTACTATAATACTGCTCCTATGTACAAGAATATAACTACTATAATACTGCTCCTATGTACAAGAATATAACTACTATAATACTCCTATGTACAAGAATATAACTACTATAATACTGCTCCTATGTACAAGAATATAACTACTATAATACTGCTCCTATGTACAAGAATATAACTACTATAATACTGCTCCTATGTACAAGAATATAACTATACTATAATACTGCTCCTATGTACAAGAAATATAACTACTATAATACTGCTCCTATGTACAAGAATATAACTACTATAATACTGCTCCTATGTACAAGAATATAACTACTATAATACTGCCTCCTATGTACAAGAATATAACTACTATAATACTGCTCCTATGTACAAGAATATAACTACTATAATACTGCTCCTATGTACAAGAATATAACTACTATAATACTGCTCCTATGTACAAGAATATAACTACTATAATACTGCCTCCTATGTACAAGAATATAACTACTATAATACTGCTCCTATGTACAAGAATATAACTACTATAATACTGCTCCTATGTACAAGAATATAACTACTATAATAAGTTATAAAACTGGAATCTCTTTAACGCGTAAATTTGGATACTATTTACATTTCCATCCTATTGTCCTGCTGCTTCTTCATGCTTTTTTTATTAGTACGTCGTAAAATTTCCTCATCTGTCAGTGCTCTCTTCGCTTATATGTCGGCTTTAAAAGTTTCCATTCAACATGGTCCAATCTGATCTGGATCAAGTCCCGTATACCCTGAAAGGCACAGACTCACTACCATGGTACATGAATTTGATTAATGGGTTTTAAAATGTAATGACATCTTAAAAATAAAAAAAAGAACACACTTAATGCATCTATGGTAATACACTGGCCACATAATTACATCCTAAGCTGGGTGCGCTCTGCACAGCTGAGGGCTTTAATTGAAAACCGCAATAAGAAATGAAGGCTATTTTTAAGACACTCGGAAAATTGCATACGAAACGTCAAGCTAATATTATTAAAGACTAATTATATCTCAATTATTATTCCATTAACATCTACTTGGAAGATTGTGATTTACCTATATTCACAGGGCTCTGCTTAATATTCCTCCCCTCAAGAGGAGACGTCTCAGGAGGGTAATAGACTGGTGGGAGAGGTTGATATCATAAAACTCTGATGCCCAAACCGAACGTGACCAAAAAACAAGTCATAATCTTTAACTTTTCATGTTTGGTAATCATCATCAATGGGAGAACTTGGCCAACCTTCTGTAATGAAAATTTTGGGTACATGCAATGTAACACAAGGGCTAGTGTTGAGCAATCATGCTCAGCCGAATACGATATTCGGTCGAGCATGGCAGCGCTTGGGACTACGTGGTGTTCGGCTGAACACTGCGTTTGCTCGAGCACCATGCTTGAGTCCCCTCCCTGCATGATAATTATCCAATTAGCGTGCAGGGAGGTATTGGCATTCACTGTAATGCCATAGCCATGTTGGCAACTGGTATTAGATTGATTGGCTGGCCGGGAAGGCGTCATCGGGTGTTATATAGCACCCGGTGACATGTGACCGGATCATACCGAGCAGGGAGAGCTGCTGCAAGGAGGGACAGATAGTGTAGGGATAGAAATTGGCTAGGCAGGGCTTGTTTTTTTTTTTTTTTTTTTAAAGAACCAAAAGCCCTTTTAAGGGCTATTATATCTGGCTACAATATATTTTTTTTGGGAGGGCAAAAATTGCCTTGATTTAGTGCTCTGGTTCTCCCATTGACTTGCATTGTGCTCGGGTGCTCTGTAGAGCACTCGAGCATCACCTAGTGTTCTACCCGAGCACCCGAGCACTTTGGTGCTCGATCAACACTAACAAGGGCCAGTGATTTCACAGCAGCTACAAAAACTGCAGTATAAGCTTATTTTCCTTCAACATCAAGTCCCAGTTGGACCCTGGCCCAAATATCTGGCAGAAGGCTCTTTTGTCTTCGAAAGGAACTCAATGGAATATAAATTGAACATGTATGCTTCTTCCAGCATTTTACCATAGCCATTCATTCCAATTTCTACCAGTAGTTTACAATAACCCTTTGCTAGAAACAAAAGCATTTTCTGAAGGTGTTTTGCTTCTTTGTACAATCACAACTGTAAAGGAACAGGTATTTTTTGGGGCTTTCCCAATGTGTTTTTCAGCAAAATTAGTCCCTTCTTTAGCTGCACAGCTAGATGCATTTCTCTCACAATTAGGAGGTGTGTCTCTTCTATGGAATTTACCAATACTGTACTGCTGTGATGTCCCTTCTATTACTTCGCACTATGTTTGTATTTAGCTCTGGCACTTGCGGATCAAATAAGGCTGGGTAAAACAGAAAGTCAAGAGGAACTTGTGAATTTAGAAGCAGTTGTTTTATCAGGCTCGGGATCTCAGCTAGTCACGAGACTCCTCCACTTCCTCTCTGTCATCTTCTGTGTGTCTGTTACTAGTGACAGATCTTGTATGACAACAGACAATGGACTGCAAATTAGGTTGAAGTGAAACCCCTAGTGGCCGTTACTTTACAGCTTTTTTTCAGGTGGATTAAGGCTTTTTTTTAATTAGGTGTATTAGAAATTAGCTAGCTACACTATTCTCTAGTAAATGAAGTTAAATTGTGTGAAAGTTCAGTGACTCTTTAAAGTTTGGAAGAACTGGCCATTTTTCACAGTACTTTAGGCACTCTAACTAATCATCTATGGTGGAAGACAACACGTGTTGTTGTCTACTGAGGTAAAAAACTTAAAGGGGTTATACCATGAATAATGTAAAAAATGAAAATCAGACATCATATAGTACATGACAACCTCTTTCTAACAAAGCTAGAACCAGCCCTGTACCTTACATGGATCCAGAGATCTCCACCTTCATTGCTCTACTAGATGTATATCAAGATGGTAGACCCACCAAAGATGGCAGAACTGGCCACGCTTCACAGTACAGTGATCCCTCAAGAAACAATGGCCTCAGGATACAGTGTCCCATTTTGTGACCCATCATAAGTTGAAACCAGACTCAACATACAATGTCTCAGACTCAGATCCAACCAATCAAGGTCACTTCTCTGGTAAAATATCTGTATTAGTTGCTAGTTATCAGCTGTTCCTGGCTGTTATATGTAAGGACTTGTTTTATCTGTCTTAGTTATCTGCTTATTTTTCTTAAATCTTCATTTTCTCTTATCTTGGATGACATTTTGGGGCTTTGAAACCGATTACTCAACTTACAATGGTTTCAACATACAATGGTCGTCCTGGAACCAACTAATATTGTATCTTGAGGGACCACTGTATTAGTCAGTTACACTGACTTCAAGACTTTAAGGAGTTGTCTCATGAACGTACTCTATATATGCCCTAGGGGCATCACAAAGGGGATTCTCCATCTTAGGATCCACTCTACAATTGGTATACTTAACAGAAGACAGAACTGGTCAACTGCACAGTTCTTTAGACACTCTACTAATCATCTGTGGTTAAAGATGGCAGTGTTGCCCACAAACTTCAAGACTTAAAGGGAACCTGTCAGCTCTTAAACACCCTCCAAACTAGAGTATGCAGTGTATAGTGTAAGTCACCTCGAGTCCGGTTATATCATTTTTATCTTCATACTCACTTCCATTCCGATGCTGTGCTCCCACAAACCTGCAGTAAAATGCACTCAGTGGACTCCGGTGCTCACTCACATAATGGAGAGGACTCAAAGAAGAGTCCAGTGAGTGCATTTTACTGCAGGTTTGTGGGAGCACAGCGTCGGAATGGAAGTGAGTATGAAGATAAAACTTACATATTCGTATTCAGCACCACTTACACTATACAATGCTTACTCTAGTTCAGGGGGTGTTTCAGAGATGACAGGTTCCCTTTAAGTTGTCCACATAACAAACAAGCATCACAGAACACTTTCTCCTGCTTAAGACTCATTATATGATCCAGAGTGTACTGAGCTGGCTTCAATTTAGGGACCAGATACAACAACTCTTTTAGACTTTCAATAAAAATTAGTGAAACCCTTTGGGACTGAATCGGATGTTCACGTTGTTTAGAGCATCATAGATGTCTTAATGGGCTGATCGACTTCCATTCAGAACATATCAGCTGGCAGCTTTAGACATCTGCTGTTGTTGTCTTGCACATACAGTACAGACCAAAAGTTTGGACACACCTTCTCATTCAAAGAGTTTTCTGTATTTTCATGACTATGAAAATTGTAGATTCACACTGAAGGCATCAAAACTATGAATTAACACGTGTGGAATTATATACTTAACAAAAAAGTGTGAAACAACCGAAAATATGTTATATTCTAGGTTCTTCAAAGTAGCCACCCTTTGCTTTGATTACTGCTTTGCACACTCTTGGCATTCTCTTGATGAGCTTCAAGAGGTAGTCACCTGAAATGGTATTCCAACAGTCTTGAAGGAGTTCCCAGAGATGCTTAGCACTTGTTGGCCCTTTTGCCTTCACTCTGCGGTCCAGCTCACCCCAAACCATCTCGATTGTGTTCAGGTCTGGTGACTGTGGAGGCCAGGTCATCTGGCGTAGCACCCCATCACTCTCCTTCTTTGTCAAATAACCCTTACACAGCCTGGAGGTGTGTTTGGGGTCATTGTCCTGTTGATTAAATAAATGATGGTCCAACTAAACGCAAACCGGATGGAGTAGCATGCCGCTGCAAGATGCTGTGGTAGCCATGCTGGTTCAGTATGCCTTCAGTTTTGAATAAATCCCCAACAGTGTCACCAGCAAAGCCCCTCCACACCATCACACCTCCTCCTCCATGCTTCACGGTGGGAACCAGGCATGTAGAGTCCCTCCGTTCACCTTTTCTGCGTCACACAAAGACACGGTGGTTGGAACTAAAGATCTCAAATTTGGACTCATCAGACCAAAGCACAGATTTCCACTGGTCTAATGTCCATTCCTTGTGTTCTTTAGCCCAAACAAGTCTCTTCTGCTTGTTGCCTGTCCTTAGCAGTGGTTTCCTAGCAGCTATTTTACCATGATACCATATAGAACTTATCAAGAAAGAATCCGAGTTCTTAATATGTATAGTCTGGAGGAAAGAAGAGAAAGGGGGGACATGATTGAAACCTTTAAATATGTTAAAGGACTGCAATAAAGTTCAGGAGGGAAGGGTTATTAATAAGAAACTGAACACAAGAACAAGGGGGCACAATCTGAGGTTAGCTGGGGGACAAATCAAGAACAACATTAGAAAATATTACTTCACTGAAAGAGTAGTAGAAGCTTGGAACAAACTTCCAGCAGAGGTGTTTGATAAATCCACAGTAACTGAATTTAAACATGCCTGAGATAAACATGTATCTATCCTAAGATAACAATAAAAGGATAATAAAAGGGCAGACTAGATGGACCAGGTGGTCTTTTTCTGCCGTCAATCTTCTATGTTTCTATGAAGGCCTGCTGCACACAGTCTCCTCTTAACAGTTGTTGTAGAGATGTGTCTGCTGCTAGAACTCTGTGTGGCATTGACCTGGTCTCTAATCTGAGCTGCTGTTAACCTGCCATTTCTGAGGCTGACTGACCTTCATTTCTTAAAGTAATGATGGCCACTCGTTTTTCTTTACTTAGCTGCTTTTTTTCTTGCCATAATACAAATTCTAACAGTCTAATCAGTAGGACTATCAGCTGTGTATCCACCTGACTTCTGCCCAACACAACTCATGGTCCCAACCCCATTTATAAGGCAAGAAATCCCACTTATTAAACCTGACAGGGCACACCTGTGAAGTGAAAACCATTTCAGGTGACTACCTCTTGAAGCTCATCAAGAGAATGCCAAGAGTGTGCAAAGCAGTAATCAAAGCAAAAGGTGGCTACTTTGAAGAATCTAGAACATAAGACATATTTTCAGTTGTTTCACACTTTTTTGTTAAGTATATAATTCCACATGTGTTAATTCATAGTTTTGATGCCTTCAGTGTGAATCTACAATTTTCATCGTCATGAAAATACAGAAAACTCTTTGAATGAGAAGGTGTGTCCAAACTTTTGGTCTGTACTGTAGTTAAGACCTTCAATTATTCCATCCCCTTATACTCCCTGGAAAACACAACCCTTTTTTGGGTCTACCAGCAAGGACTCTCCTGAAAGAAAATGGTGACAGTCAGCAGGTACATTGTGGTCATTGTGTTATTCCCATCTCTACATCTGGCTAGACTTTTAACGTAAGCCTCCAGACACGCTTGTTAAGAATTTAAAGCTTCACTGGCTGAAATGTAATCTTCTTTAAACATCTCCGGACTTCACCTATGATTCATTTTCACAGAGTCACAGAGGATAATTTCACGGCGCATTGTTGGGTTTATATTGAAGATTTAGTACTTGTTTTGTTAGGGAGTTCAGGGAGCTGAAAAGCCGCCATCAATAAACAATCCTTGGGTTGTGGATTGCTGGTGCTGGTTGAATGAACAATTATTTTCAACAAAAGCTGTATTTTATTGGCACCCTTGTCTATTTTAATAAAATTATGTTATAATGGAAGAGACAGAGGAGTAATTCTGATGAGGAATCAGGTTTGTGAAAAAGACAACGTTTTCTGTTATAGTTAGTGGTCCACTTAGAACTACTGGTTAATTATACTACTAATGATTTACTAAAGACTGAACTGGGTTTTAGAATATACAGTCATGAGAAAAAACAAAGTACATCCTCTTTGAATTCTATGATTGGTCCAAAGAAGGTCTTAAAATTAGATAATCAGGCACATCAAATCAAAGTAATCGTCCCTCACACTCAGCGTCTCCGCCTCGTGTGTAACCCGGCCCAGGCTTCGCTCTTCGAAGCCAGAACCCCTGACGAATCGAAGAGTGCAAAGTGCATCCTGGTGCAAAGCAGCGCGGTCTTCAATTTCTATTCCTTAAAATTAGGTAAATACAACCTCAGATGAATAACATGACAATACACATGACACAAATTACTCAGTTCCATTATTTATTTAGTAATAACGAAGACAAAATGCAGAAGCTTTTTGTGAAAATGTAAGTACACCCCTTCTGTTACCATAGGAATTAAGAGGGTAAGTAGCAGCCAGGACCTACTAGTCAACTGCCCTTGATTAGTTGATCATCATCAAGTGTGACCACCTCCATGAAATCAGAAGGTTTGGCAGTTTGTTGGTCTGGAGCATTCAAGCATGTGTTATAATGCTGAAGACATCAGCAATGATCTTAAAGAAGCAATTTTTGAATCCCATCAAAACAGGAAAGTTTATAAGGCCATTTCTAAACAATTTGAAGTCCATCATTCTACAGTGAGAAAGGTTGTTCATAAGCGGAGAACATTCAAGACAGCTAACAATCTTCCCAGGAGTGGACATCTCATATCCTTTGCACAGGAAAATTTCAAAAAATGTAAATGCTCAAGTTCATGACAAGTATGTCTTGTCTGGAAGGGTTGTCAAGAGAAAGCATCTGAACAAACAACAAGACTTCTGGAACAAAGTTCTTTGGACAGCCAAGGCCAAAGTGGTAATGTATTGCCATAATGCACACCGCCATGTATGACAAAAACCAAACACAGCATAACAGCACAAACACCTTATACAAATGTCAATCAGAGTGGTGACAGGTTGATGTTTTGCGCATGTTTTGCATTCAGAGGACCTGGCACCTTGCAGTTATTGATCGACAATGAACTCCTCTGTACACCCAAAGTATTCTAGAGTCAAATATGAGGCTTTTCAGGGGCAGAATGGCCACAGACCCTACAGAGAAATTTACTAGGGGGCCGTCCGAGCACTCCTCATGGCCATCAGCTGGGTACATAATGATCTGATCCTCTAAGTATCAATTATGCACCTGGCCAATGGCTAGTGATACAGTTGTATACTGTTGCCCCTGACTACTTGTGTTGACCCAACTTCTGTCAATTTGCACCTCCTACAACATGGGGCCACTTTTAATTTTTTTCCAGGGCCACTTTAAGTTCCCAGTCCATCCATGAGGCCATCTATCTATCGGCTAAAGCTTTTCTTAAACTGGTTCATGCAATAGGACAATGATCCTAAGCATATCAGGAAATCTGCAACAAAATGGCTGAAAAGAAAAGAATCAAGGTGTTACAATGGCCCAGTCAAGTCCAGACCTCAACCCAATTAAAATGCTCCAGTGGAACTGTAAGAGAGCTGTGCATAAACGAAAACCCACAAACTTTAAAGGGGTTGTCCTACGGAAAATATTCTACAGTTTTCAAACCAACATGTGGATCTGAATACTTTTGTAATTGCATGTATTTAAAAAATTTGTATAGCTACAGAGTTATTCAATAAAATGTATCTGTATAGTGCTACTTAATTTCTTATTTCTTTGACCTGCTCACTGAGAACGTCGCACATGCTCAGTTTAATCTTTCAGCTGCCTCCTGAGCTGTGATAGGGAGAGCTGAGACACGCCCCCTGAGCTGTGATAGGGAGAGCTGAGACTCACCCTCTGAGCTGTGATAGGGAGAGCTGAGACACGCCTCCTGAGCTGTGATAGGGAGAGCTGAGACACGCCTCCTGAGCTGTGATAGGGAGAGCTGAGACACGCCTCCTGAGCTGTGATAGGTAGAGCTGAGTCATGCCTCCTGAGCTGTGATAGGGAGAGCTGAGACACACCCCCTGAGCTGCAGCAGAACAGACACTCCCCTGAGCTGCCAGCTTGATATAAATCGAGCAGAACAATGAATGAGGAAATTTCTGGATACATGTGAGGTACAGGGCTGGTTCTAGCTTTGTTAGAAAGAGACTGTCATGTCCTATATGATGTCTGATTTTTATTTTTTACATTATTCACGGGACAACCCCTTTAATGAACGGAAGCAACTTTGTAAAGAATAATGGACCCAAATTCCTACCAAACGATTTGAGAGGCTGATAAAGTCATCCGGAAAACCATTACTTCAAGTTATTGCTGCTGAAGGTGGTCCTACAAACTATTGATTCACGGGGTGGACTTAGGTTTTCACACATGGATTTTCCATTTTGGCTTCATTTTTGTTGAATAAATAATAACACCATGAAATCTGTTTTGTGATGTTTATGTGAGGTAGCAATTACCAAATTTTAAGATCTTCTAAGGACCAGTTGTTTTTTTTATTATGTCCTAATACATAAAGTCATAAATTTCAAAGAAGGTGTACTTTGTCTTGCTCATGACTGTAAATTGACCAAGGACCACTGACATCAGTGAGACACTTCACGTTCGTGAGAGTATAGCCTACAAACTCACTAGGAACCAGTGAAATCACCAATGCACTTCAAGAGAATTCAAGAAAATTTAACTTATCAGTTCACCGGGAGCTAGTGACATCATCAGGACACAACGTTCATGAGAATGCAGCCAATCAAATCACCAGGAACCAGTGACATCACTGAGACACTTCATATTCAGAAGAATACAGCCTATTAATACACCAGGAACTAGTGACATCACCAAGACACTTCATATTAAGGGAGATACAGCCTATCAGTACACCAAGAACCAGTGACATCACTGAGACACTTCATATTCAGGAAAATATAGCCTATCAGTACACCAGGAACCAGTGACATCACTGAGACACTTCTTATTCAGGAGAAGACAGCCTATCAGTACACCAGGAATCAGTGACATCACGGAGACACTTCATATTCAGGAGAAGACAGCCTATCAGTACACCAGGAACCAGTGACATCACTGAGGCACTTCATATTCAGGAGAATACAGCCTATCAGTACACCAGGAATCAGTGACATCACGGAGACACTTCATATTCAAGAGAATACAGCCTATCAGTACACCAGGAACCAGTGACATCACTGAGGCACTTCATATTCAGGAGAAGACAGCCTATCAGTACACCAGGAACCAGTGACATCACTGAGGCACTTCATATTCAGGAGAAGACAGCCTATCAGTACACCAGGAATCAGTGACATCACTGAGGCACTTCATATTCAGGGGAATACAGCCTATCAGTACACCAGACAGAATCAGTGACATCACGGAGACACTTCATATTCAGGGAAATACAGCCTATCAGTACACCAGGAACCAGTGACATCACTGAGGCACTTCATATTCAGGAGAAGACAGCCTATCAGTACACCAGGAATCAGTGACATCACTGAAACACTTCATATTCAGGGGAATACAGCCTATCAGTACACCAGGAATCAGTGACATCACTGAGACACTTCATATTCAGGAGAATACAGCCTATCAGTACACCAGGAATCAGTGACATCACTGAACACTTCATATTCAGGGGAATACAGCCTATCAGTACACCAGGAATCAGTAACATCACTGAAACACTTCATATTCTGGGAATACAGCCTATCAGTACACCAAGAATCAGTGACATCACAGTGAGACACTTCATATTCAGGAGAAATACAGCCTATCAGTACACCAGGAATCAGTGACATCACTGAGACACGTTCATTATCAGGAGAAAGACTGCCTATCAGATACATCCAGGAACCAGTGGACGATCACTGAGGCACTTCATATTCAGGGGAATACAGCCTACTCAGTACAACCAGGAATCAGTGCATCACTGAGACACCCTTCATATTCAGGAGAATACAGCCCTATCAGTACACCAGGAACCCAGTGGACATCCACTGAGGCCACTTCATATTCAGGGGCATACCAGCCTATCAGTACCACCAGGAAACCCCCAGTGACATCCACTGAGGCCATTCATAATTCCAGGGGAATACCAGCCTATCAGTACACTCAGGAAGTCAGTGACATCAATGAGACACTTCATATTTCAGGAGAAGACTGCCTATTCCAGTACAGCCAGGAACTCAGTGACATCACTGAGGCACTTTCATATTCAGCGGGAATTACAGCCTATCCAGTACATCCAGGAATCAGTGACATCACTGAGACACTTCATATTCAGGAGAATACAGCCTATCAGTACACCAGGAACCAGTGACATCACTGAGGCACTTCATATTCAGGGGAATACAGCCTATCAGTACACCAGGAACCAGTGACATCACTGAGACACTTTACATTCATGAGAATACATCTTATCAATTCACCAGGAACCAGTGACATCACCAAAACACTTCATATCATATTCATGCAAATAAATCCAGTTAATTCACCAGGAACCAGTGACATCACAAAAACACTTCGTATTCATGAGAATAAAACCTATTAATACACCAGGAACCAGTGACATCATCAAAACACTTCCTATTCATGAAAATACAGCCAATGAATTCACCAGGAATAGGTGACATCACCAAAGCGCTTCCTATTCATATGAATATAACCAAGCAATTCACTGGGAAACTGTGATATCATAAAAAAACACTTCATCTTAATAAGAATGCAGCCAATCAGTTCGACCTATGAATTCCCTGTGAACCAGTGATATCACCAGTACACTTTCTATTCATTAGAATAGATCCTATACACTTGTCAGGATCCAGTAGAATGTTATATAGTGTTTTTGAGGTTCCACCACCCAAGTGCCTTGTTCCATGCTTTGCTTTTCCCGTCCTCTCCCTGTCAGCGCCAGCATTTCATGACACAGAAGTGCTCAATTTCCAAACAAATAGTTGTCATTTTAGCGGTCATGTTTCATCTGCTGCAAAGTGTGACTGTCTTGGCTGCCCAAGAGTTTGTTATAGTCTTGTCTTAATGGAAATTACCCTTTCATTTTGTCAGATGGAATGAAAACACACATATTCTTTTCATCCATTCTGTTGAACTAGCAATTTATCTGATATAAAAATTGTGCTGGGTTCTTGGCCAGCGATATTAGAGTATAATTTTTACATCAATGCAAATTACCCATTTTCTCAGTGCCTTTGTATAAGTTATCAGGATTGTGATGGATTTGCATATTGCCGGAAGAAGCGCGTGAAGACGAGCAATTGTCGTCATGATTACAAATTGTGTCAGATGGATGTATACATGTACTGTAAATAAACAGACAAAAGCCATACGGGATCTATTAAAAATGGAACTGACGCATAACAGGAACTAAGTAAGTGGAAGTCTAATGTATGTAATAATATTTTTAAGGTTTCCTGCTAGGACAGTGGAACCTATAGTGCCTCATTTGGCTTTGTGCTTACAAAAGTGACTACGGGGTCTAAGGGATCCCATCACTGAAGGATGGATTTTCCCATCAAGTTGCTAGAACATGACCCCAGGTGTAGTGACACACAGGAGGCAGATAAACTGAAGAGTGTAACTGGGAAAAATTTGTTTTGAACTTGCTATGACTATGATCCCCACTGTTTGAGGGTTGAGACGCGTATTTTTCCTAGTATTTCTTTTTTGTTTTTTTGCACAGATTTGTAATTGATGGCGTAAGCGTAATTGTTTTCCTCTTTACTGGAAACTGACACATAACAGGAACTAAGTAAGTGAAAGGCTAATGTATGTAATGATATTTTTAAGGCTTCCTGCTAGGACAGTGGAACCTATAGTGCCGTATTTGGTTTTGTACTGCAAAACAGACTATGGGGTCTAAGGGACCCCATCACTGAAGGATGGATTTTCCCCATCAAGTTGCCAGGAAACGACCCCAGGTGTAGTGACACACAGGAGGCAGATAAACTGAAGAGTGTAACTGGGAATAATTTGTTTTGAACTTGCCATGCCTATGATCCCCACTGTTTGAGGGTTGAGACGCGTATTTTTCCTAGTATTCCTTTTTGTTTTTTTTGCACAGATTTGTAATTGATGGCGTAAGCGTAATTGTTTTCCTCTTTACTGGAAACTGACACATAACAGGAACTAAGTAAGTGAAAGGCTAATGTATGTAATGATATTTTTAAGGCTTCCTGCTAGGACAGTGGAACCTATAGTGCCGTATTTGGTTTTGTACTGCAAAACAGACTATGGGGTCTAAGGGACCCCATCACTGAAGGATGGATTTTCCCCATCAAGTTGCCAGGAAACGACCCCAGGTGTAGTGACACACAGGAGGCAGATAAACTGAAGAGTGTAACTGGGAATAATTTGTTTTGAACTTGCCATGCCTATGATCCCCACTGTTTGAGGGTTGAGACGTGTATTTTTCCTAGTATTCCTTTTTGTTTTTTTTTGCACAGATTTGTAATTGATGGCATAAGCGTAATTGTTTTCCTCTTTACTGGAAACTGACACATAACAGGAACTAAGTATGTGAAAGGCTAATGTATGTAATGATATTTTTAAGGCTTCCTGCCAGGACAGTGGAACCTATAGTGCCGTATTTGGTTTTGTGCTGTAAAACAGACTATGGAGTCTAAGGGACCCCATCACTGAAGGATGGATTTTCCCCATCAAGTTGCCAGGAAACGACCCCAGGTGTAGTGACACACAGGAGGCAAATAAACTGAAGAGTGTAACTGGGAAAAACTTGTTTTGAACTTGCCATGCAATGATCCTCACTGTTCAAGGGTTGAAACGAGTATTTTTCCTAGTATTTCTTTTTTTTAATTGCACAGATTTTCCTCTTTACAGGATATGTGCTGGATTCTGGTTTTCTGTTAATTTAATTGGATTACCTACTGACATGGAATTTCTTTCGACCACTGGGCCCGAGCTCAGGGAGTACATGGTGAGCTGACACAGTTTACTTCTTAATCGAGAATATAATTGGGCATTCACATACACGATGAGCAAAGCGAGCCTAGGATCCTAGATCTGTTGTCGCTCCACTCAAAACTTGGGATTACGGAGATCCGTCTCAGTACAGCATTAAAATGTACGGGCTCTGATGAGGCGAAGTGAGGTGAACTCGGCTTCGGTTCCAACTGTTACCTCAGAATCAAACCTGAGTTTGGATCCAAGTTTTAAAGTGGTTTCTCACATTGGAATACATGAAGACCCTGCAGTATGAAGGAACCGCAATTCTGTATCATGGCTGTCCTTACATAGAACAGTGTGGAATCATGGGAAATGTAGGATTTATTAAGAAAATCATATGTGAGGGGAAGAAGGAATCAAGATGGCTGACAACCCACAAGTTGCATATCAAATAAAACAGGTATACCGATGGCTTACACAAGAGCCTCTAACCTATTCTTCAATCCTCCGCTCAATGTTCCATGTAAGTCTTTGCAGTTGCCGAGCGGAGCAGCTATGTAGGTGAGCGAAACGTTATGAAAGGTGGGCAATCTGTTAATAAGGGTGCATTCCCATCTAGTAACCACGATGTACCATGCGACCATCATTTAAAGGGGAACTCCTATCTATGACTTATCTTTGGATATACCAAAAAAATCCGATAGACACAGACAATATCTCACGGTGATAACTCTCTGGCTACAGATAAGGTAGTAAATGGTACTTACAGTCCTATGTAACACCGCAGATAACAGTAATAACTCTGAGTACGTATAATGTAGTAGGTGGTACCTGCAGTCCTATGTGCGGGACTCAAAGCTAGTGCCACCTCCACCGTCTTGGTGCACTGATGTGACCTCCTCCTCTTTCAGTAGCAGCACTCTAGGGAGAGGGAGGAGGTTTGAGCCCCGCACAGAATGTCCTGGCATCAGAACGTTATGAGCACTAGTTCGAGGCCTGGCCTGAGGCGATGACTAGGCCTAGTCCATGAGGCCCTCATTGCACCTAAAGCCTAATTTGCACATTAAGAAAAATGATCATAACTCAAGAATGAAGCTTCGGATGAACAAAACAATAATAACATTTTAATCCGGTGAACCACAGCTGTTTGTCTTTGCAAAAAGCTGGACAGGGAGGTCGCTGGTGACAGATTCCCCTTAAATATTATCACATATTTCAGATTTGTATGTTTCCCAGCAGCCACTTGACCACCCTTTGGGTACATGTAGCTATGTCTCATCCCATTCAGTCTAGGCCAGAATATCTGCTGTAAGACTAAAGGAACTTTACTGCAAATTTCTTCGTGGAGCTTAGTACCGACCCAATAGAGGTACTAAGGACCTGCAAAATGTAGAAGATGGTGTGGTCTCAGGGAAGGTTAAAGTATTACGGTGGAAACCCCTGTAAGTAATGATAAACCTCCAGGGGATGTTGAAAAGCTTCTCCTGTTACAGAATTGCTCATCTCCTCCCCCCATCTATTGTGAACACCATGATTCAGTCATTGATCTGATACTTAATTGGAAAAAAACACTGCTCTTAAGAAGCCTTCGAAAATTCCTTTGGGCAACTCATCGCATTGCTTAAATATTCCAGACTAGGAGAATTTTTTTCCTCTCCGACAGCTTTCCCACGTCTGATTCTCAGCCCTTGATGACCTTGAAGAAAAGCCTCATGCATTATTACTAAGGCTGGGTCTAATGAAACTCTTGGACCAGGTTGACACAATTAAGCCACAATCTGGCTAGAAACTTCTGGGTCGTTACAGTATTTCTTTAACTCTTCGTGACAGCGAGATGTTTCTGGCTTCGTCGTTACTTTTTTGCCTTTTTTTTTTTTTGGAATGTACTACGTTCAATTAACAGCGAGATTTTGCTGAAGTTCTGTTTCTTTTGGATTGTAATTAGGTTGACTGCGGCTTATTGTTAGCTGGAGTTTATTCAATGCTAGCGGGATGTGAGCTTATTATGAACAACAGTCAAAGAAGATATGCATTACAGCCCACATAGAGCATAAAATGTAAAAATTTCAAAACGAGTCTCATTACTCCTATTGTTATTAGGAACATATTGTAGGTATTGTGCGTTTAGACGAATAGAAAATGACGGGGATGGTGGATGGAGATACAGGGAGGAATAATACATACATGGAGACGAGCGCTCTTCAGGAACTTTACAATGACTATCCAAGAAAGGGAGAGAGATACGTGAGACGACAGCTACAGAACTATAGAAAGAAGAACAATTATCGTCAAGAAAACAGACATACGGATAATTGTTCGCAGTAGGTCTGGATGATGTCCTCATCCTTAGTGTCACATCACCTCGATCAACATCAAGCCACATCTAACATCTTCATACCCCTGTGGGGATTTCTACTTATTTTTTAGTTTTATGCTGCACAGAATCTCACTCTGCTATCTAAAAAATGTCAAGACACTGACTTTGATGGATCCTATTCCTCGTATGCATCCGTTTAGCTCTTTTCAGGACAAGTATCCATTGCAGCTTGGCTTATAAACATATGATCATCAGCTGATATTATTAATACCCACTGCAGCAAAAAGCAATAACGTTTTCCTGCGAAATACAGAAAAGTATCTATACATGGGTGGACTACAGTACCCAGAAAGATTATCAAAATTAGGGTTATTCACTTTAGAAAAAAGATGACTGAGGGGAGATGTAATAACTATGTATAAATATATCAGGGGTCAGTACAGAGATCTCTCCCATCATCTCTTTATCCCCAGGACTGTGACTGTGACGAGGGGACATCCTCTGCGTCTGGAGGAAAGAAGGTTTGTACACAAACATAGAAGAGGATTCTTTACGGTAAGAGCAGTGAGACTATGGAACTCTCTGCCTGAGGAGGTGGTGATGGTAAGTTCACTATAAGAGATCAGGAGGGGCCTGGATGTATTTCTGGAGGTAATAATATTACAGGTTATAGTTACTAGAGAGGGGTCGTTGATCCAGGGAGTTATTCTGATTGGAGTCGGGAAGGAATTTTTTCCCCTAAAGTGAGGAAAATTGGCTTCTACCTCACAGGGGTTTTTTTGCCTTCCTCTGGATTAACTTGCAGGAAAACAGGGAGAACTAAATGGACAGAGGGCTTTTTTCAGCCTTATAAACTATGTTACTAATGCATCTGTATGCTCTCCAGATGATTCCACCATAGCTCAGTAGTAGTTATTTTTTCATTTTTATTAAATTGCCCAGCCTTGTGTAGCACTGTTGTTTTAATGCCTCCAGGGCTTGCTGTCGGCAGAATTGCTGAATGTGAAGGACTACAGCCCTCCTATCTCACAGATATTTCCTCTATTCTACAGCTGCTTGTATGTCCCTCTGTTACAAGGTGTAAGTGGTCTCATAGTCCTCACAGATCCGCTGCTCTGTCACTCACAGATACTGCACAGAGACAGAGGAGGAAAGGGGGAGCCACTGAGCAGTGAAGACTGAAAGGAGAGGCGAGGCATTTGGTGTGTGCCAAGATAAACATGTCTGCCGAATAAAGGACATCACACAAGCAGCATGGTCAAGGAACCCTTTAACACATACGTACCAGTCTATGGGTGTATACCAATTTAACCATGCTGTATGGCTATGCATGTGTGAATGACGATCGGCATGTTATTGGTTTTCAGAACATAGTTTGTTGAGCACTTTACTCAATAAGTGTTAAGAAGTTATTGAGATGGATTGTAAAGATGTTCAACCAAAACTAACAAGATAAAGGTCCACTGAAACAAGTATACCGTATGTAAGTAAAGGTAAGGGATTGTAGATTTCCCTATGGAAGTCAATGAAGCCCAATAGTACAGACCCATAATACAGCTGGAATGACTTTATTATAGGACTCCATATACACTACTTCCCTCTGGGTGGCCTAGAGAAGTCAATAGAGTCAATGTGAAGGAGTCAATTAGTTTCTTCTTCCTCTCTGACTGACGGCCTGGTTGCTTTCATATCTTACAGTAAGTTAGTGAAAATGTGGTGACCAGACCTTATGAAAGAACCGACTGTACAGGGCTTATCGGTACCTTCATCCTGCCATAGATTTCTGATAACCAGAGGTTTCACAACCAGTTCCCTCAAGAAAGTTCATTAGGCTTCAGATGTATTGGTATTTCATGAGCTCAGATTTCCCTCCACCAGTGCTGTCTAGTAGGGTTGGACTCTAGAAGGGAAGTGCTGCTCCGCTGGGCACATGCTGTAATTCAGCACCACGGACAGGGACACTATTACTCATGTGCACTTTTACAATGCGCCTTTGAATTTATGGAGCAGAACAGACATCAATAAGTCAGCGTCTTTTGATGTCTACTAATCTTCACGCTGGATTAACAAAACGGGTCACCTTGCCTTCTCACTTATCACAAGGAATGAGATTCATCTGAATTAATAATTATCTCTCAAAGATAATTACTAAATACGACTGCAGCCATATATAAAGAGGCAACACAAGGTTAAAAGAAGCTTAAAATGTATATTTAAAAAAAAAATTCAGGGTACCAAGACATGTTTTTACCATCATGCCACAGGATGGATCCAGAACTTCATGGTCTCTTTAACATGGGATTAGACATTTACCATATCTAACAGATAAAATATAACTACCATAATACTGCAAAGGGTAAAACGTTCAAGACACTGGATATTAAAACTTGGATTATTGCTGCGTCATAAGACACAAGGACATTAGACACAAAGTCGCACACCGTTCTGCCGCTGCAAACCTGTGCGCTACTGTGTATCTTATAATATATATATGTGTGTCTTATCCGATGCCTGGAACGTTACTCCCTTCGCTGTTGTACTGGTGTTCCACGCCATATCTATGCCCTGATCTTCCTGTTAGAAGCTGGCCCTTGACTACATTGTACCGTAATACTGCTCCTATGTGTAACAGTATAATACATACTGCTGTCTGCTATTTACAAGAAATTTAAGGGATGTGAGTACTACTGCCTATGTAATACTATGTACAAGTATAATACTGCTCCTACTGAATATAATACTATAATACCAAGAATATATGTACAATTATAATACTGCCCTATGTCAAGCTATAATACTATGTACAAGATATAATGTACTATAACTACTATAATACTGCTCCTATGTACAAGAATATAACTACTATAATACTGCTCCTATACAAGTATATAATACTAACTATAACTACTATATGTACCAAGTATATACTATAATACTGCCTCCTATGTACAAGAATATAACTACTATAATACTGCTCCTATGTACAAGAATATAACTACTATAATACTGCTCTATGTACAAATATAACTATAATACTGCTCTATGTACAAGAATATAACTACTATAATACTGCTCCTATGTACAAGAATATAACTACTATAATACTATGTAAATACTATAATACTGCTCCTATGTACAAGAATATAACTACTATAATACTGCTCCTATGTACAAGAATATAATACTAACTGCTCCTATGTACTATAATACTACTATATAACTACTATAATACTGCTCCTATGTACAAGAATATAACTACTATACTATGTGATATAACTACTATAATACTTCCTATGTACAAGAATATAACTACTATAATACTGCTCCTATGTACAAGAATATAACTACTATAATACTGCTCCTATGTACAAGAATATACTACTACTATAATAATACTGCTCCTATGTACTGCTCCTATGTACAAGAATATAACTACTATAATACTGCTCCTATGTACAAGAATATAACTATATAAACTACTATAATACTGCTCCTATGTACAAGAATATAACTACTATAATACT
>ONZH01004890.1:0-115407 GCA_900303285.1 Rhinella marina | reverse complement strand
TAGGGACGTATACGATTTTAAACTGAGAAGAATCGATACCACACATGCCCCACTAGGAGAATTTGGGGTAATGGTGGGATTAGGCAGCCTCAGAGGCATCCATGCATGCTGCCCCTGCTGTTTCCTGTCCATTTCCGTGGTGTTTCCATCATTTTCTGATGTTTCCAGGTTTTCAGGCAAACTTCCCTGTGCAGAGCTTTGGTCCCCCGCAAAAATGCTCGAGTCTCCCATTGACTTCAATGGGGTTCGTTACTCGAAACGAGCACCCGAGCATCGGGAAAAGTTCGACTCGAATAACGAGCACCCGAGCATTTTAGTACTCGTTCATCTCTATTAACTATACTACCAAAGTTACAGTACAGACCAAAAGTTTGGACACACATTCTCATTCAAAGAGTTTTCTGTATTTTCATGACTATGGAAATTGTAGATTCACACTGAAGGCATCAAAACTATGAATTAACACATGTGGAATTATATACTTAACAAAAAAGTGTGAAACAGCTGTAAATATGTCTTATATTCTAGGTTCTTCAAAGTAGCCACCTTTTGCTTTGATAATTGCTTTGCACACTCTTGGCATTCTCTTGATGAGCTTCAAGAGGTAGTCACCTGAAATGGTTTTCACTTCACAGGTGTGCCCTGTCAGGTTTAATAAGTGGGATTTCTTGCCTTATAAATGGGGTTGGGACCATGAGTTGTGTTGGGCAGAAGTCCGGTGGATACACAGCTGATAGTCCTACTGAATAGACTGTTAGAATTTGTATTATGGCAAGATAAAAGCAGCTAAGTAAAGAAAAACGAGTGGCCATCATTACTTTAAGAAATGAAGGTCAGTCAGTCCGAATAATTGGGAAAACTTTGAAAGTGTCCCCAAGTGCAGTCGCAAAAACCATCAAGCGCTACAAAGAAACTGGCTCACATGAGGGACTGCCCCAGGAACGGAAGACCAAGAGTCACCTCTGCTGCAGAGGATAAGTTCATCCGAGTCACCAGCCTCAGAAATCGCAGGTTAATAGCAACTAAGATTAGAGACCAGGTCAATGCCACGCAGAGTTCTAGCAGCAGACACATCTCTACAACAACTGTTAAGAGGAGACTGTGCAGCAGGCCTTCATGGTAAAATAGCTGCTAGGAAACCACTGCTAAGGACAGGTAACAAGCAGAAGAGACTTGTTTGGGCTAAAGAACACAAGGAATGGACATTAGACCAGTGGAAATCTGTGCTTTGGTCTGATGAGTCCAAATTTGATATCTTTGGTTCCAACCACCGTGTCTTTGTGCGACGCAGAAAAGGTGAACGGATGGACTCTACATGCCTGGTTCCCACCGTGAAGCATGGAGGAGGAGGTGTGATGGTGTGGGGGTGCTTTGCTGGTGACACTGTTGGGGATTTATTCAAAATTGAAGGCATACTGAACCAGCATGGCTACCACAGTATCTTGCAGCGGCATGCTATTCCATCCGGTTTGCGTTTAGTTGGACCATCATTAATTTATCAACAGGACAATGACCCCAAACACACCTCCAGGCTGTGTAAGGGCTATTTGACCAAGAAGGAGAGTGATGGGGTGCTACGCCAGATGACCTGGCCTCCACAGTCACCAGACCTGAACCCAATCGAGATGGTTTGGGGTGAGCTGGACTGCAGAGTGAAGGCAAAAGGGCCAACAAGTGCTAAGCATCTCTGGGAACTCCTTCAAAACTGTTGGAATACCATTTCAGGTGACTACCTCTTGAAGCTCATCAAGAGAATGCCAAGAGTGTGCAACGCGGTAATCAAAGCAAAAGGTGGCTACTTTGAAGAACCTAGAATGTAAGACATCTTTTCAGTTGTTTCACAGTTTTTTGTTAAGTATATAATTCCACATGTGTTAATTCATAGTTTTTATGCCTTCCGTGTGAATCTACAATTTTCATAGTCATGAAAATACAGAAAACTCTTTGAATGAGAAGGTGTGTCCAAACCTTTGGTCTGTACTGTATGTTTAAAGGGGCTGCTGGGATCCGACTCCTTTGCTCTTCCACTACTCCTGTCACTCTCTAGACTGTTCTTGAAGGGCAGCCCTATAGTCATTGCGGTTCTGAGGTACAGAGTTTCGAGCCTCTACACAGCAACTCAGCTGATCCAGGAGGCAAGAGGGAGATTGTCAGCACCATCATATATGGGACTGTTCTGGAGGAATGCTAATTGGTCTGGTGAAGATCATCCTGAAAAGCTAAACTACTGAAAAGCACATTGTGGTCAGAAATATATTACTTGGGTACACAGTTATTCTTGAATTTTCACTAAGATACAGAAGACATGATGCTTCTATATATGGTGTTTTACCTTCTCATCCACAGCTTTGGCATCAGCATAAGTACAATCAGATGGTATTTCTTTGAACTTTGCAATCTTTTTCATTAAACTGTCATACTCGGCTCGTTTGATCATAAGTTCTTCATTTTTACTTGGTGCTCTGTTAATAACAGTAGAATAAGTATTTGACATATGGTACATACATAAGTAGCCACAAGCAACTTTAATAATTTTATTATTAACAGCTAGGGATCTGACAATCAAGAAATAATATGGAATCTTCAACTGTAACCATGCTTCTATAAAATATAGAATACAGCCATTCAGGATAGATATAAAAAAGTATTATGGCATTATGAGAATACCTAAAATGGCAATAGTGGATCCTGAGTAAATCAAGCCTATCCTTATACTTGAAGCATATTGGAGGAAAAGTTAAGTGTGAGGTGGATAGAAACACTCAGCACCATAATTGTGTCTGTCAGAAGATTTGTACCTATGACACTGGCTGACCTGTTACATGTGGCCTTGGCAACTGAAGACATCTGTGTTGGTCCCATGTTTATATGCGTCCACGTTACTGAGAAAAATGATGTTTTAATATATGCAAATGATCCTCTAGGAGCAACGGGAGAGTTGCCGTTACAGCTAGAGGCTCTGCTCTCTCTGCAACTGTCTTGCCCTCTTCATTTTATTTGACAGAGCCAGGTAGTCTAAACGTGATTATACAGTACCAGGCCCTGTGAATCGAAGTGGCAAGGGCACAGCAGTTGCACAGTTGCAGAGAGAGCTACGCCCCCTTCACCACCCTTGCCACCGCTCATGCCATCCCCCTTTTAAAAAGTGGCAAGGACGACAAAAAGGGGAGATGCAACTATTTTTTTAAAAGTCAGTTTAAAAAAAATCGCACCTTTGACTTTTTAACACTTTTCAGGTGTAAAGGGTGCACACACTAAAGATATTGGAGGAGAGATCCCGATACACCAAAATTAATAATTCCTCCCCCCAGTATTTTCACATTTGCAGAGAGCACCCATACAATAAAATTAGGAGAGAGAACAGTGTTGTTTGTTTGTATATGACAGTGAATACCGAGGGAAATTGTGTACAAAGGATTTAAAATCTTGATTTTTACCTTGACAGACTTGTTTCTTTTTGTGTTCCCCTGAATAAAAGCAAAGCATGATTTTATTTACTGCCTGCCATGTGGTTGTAACATTTTATATACAGCATTGAGAACATTACACTGCATATAGACAATATGAATTTACAGCCTTAAAAATGTATAGTACAAACAGGAACACCATTTTACTGTTTATTTAATGAACTAACCTACATAAAAATTTGAGTGACTCTGTAACATTATCTGGTGGAGATCCTGAATTACAACCTTTATTATATAGTCCAGAGCTTAAAGGGGTTGGACACTTTCTGGTTATTATGGACCAATGTGTTTGTGAGATGATTTTACGGCACTTACTAATATAGTCTCTGTTGAATTTTTGCACCGTGTTCTATATTTCATAATATATGCTCCCTTGTTTACAAAGTCTTTTGTGCTCTCCACACAGAGGTCCTGTCCATAAAATGGCCGCTGATGGAGGGTCATGTGACCAAGCAAATCATCTCCATGCCCTGTCTCCTCCATTCAAACACACTGTACCTGAACTAAATACCCAACAGAACAAGTGTAGGTGGCAGGTGCTGTGTATTTGAATGGAGGAAACGTCACATGGAGGTAATTTGCCTGGTCACATGACCATCCATCAGCAGCCATTTTATGGACAGGACCTTTGTGTTGAACGCTCAAAAGACTTCGTATGAAATATAGAACATTGTGCAGAATTTCAACAAAGGCTATATTAGTAAGTACCATATAGTCATCTTACAAAAACATTGGTCCATAATAACCAGAAAGTGGCCAACCCCTGTAAATCAAAGATCATACAGTCTTCACCACAAAAATCTTGCAGTATTCATCTTCCTTACATTTTGTTTATTGAAGGGGTTGTCTCACTTCATCATGTAGAGAAAGTTAATACAAGTCACTTTCTAATGCACTTTTATTATCCTTATTGCCTCCTTTGCTGGCTTGATTCATTTTTTCATCATATTATACACTTCCATGTTTCCATGGTTACAACTACCCTGCAATCCAGCAGTGGTGACCGTGCTTACACACTATAAGAAAAAGCACGGGCCTCTCTGGTGGCAAAGTGCTCAAAGACCGGCTCTTTTTCCTGTAGTGTGCAAGCACAGCCACCGCTGATGGATTGTAGGGTGGTCATAACTATAGATGAGCGAACATGCTCGTCCGAGCTTGGTGCTCGTTCGAGCATTAGGGTATTCGCATATATCGCGATCCTCGAGGAAATGGCAACTTCCTCTTCCTGCATGTTAGCCACCTTTTTTCAGCCAATCAACATGCAGGAGAGTCTTTGGTACCTCCTAGCATCACGTGGGGCCCCTACAAGTCGATAGCAGGGATTGGCTGGCCAGATCAGATGACCTGGGAATATAAGAATCTGGTCCCGCGCTGCTCGCGTCATACGCCGCCTGCATGAGATTAGGGATAGAGCTGCTGTCTGTCAGTGAGAGTGTTAGGGCCTGAATTTAGTTGTTGGTTAGGCAGGAATCACCCACAAAGAACCCAACAGCCCTTCTAAGGGCTACAAGCACGTTTTTTTTTGGTCTCCTCCTGGCTGCTGGCTGGGACTTGTAGTGCAGCTACCGCCATCTTGGCTGCACACTGTTAGGGCGTGAAATTAGAATCTGGTTAGGCAGGAATCATCCACAAAGAACCCAACGCTCCTTCTAAGGGCTACAACGACATTTTTTTTTGTCCTCCTCTCGGCTGCTGGCTGGGACTTGTAGTGCAGCTACCGCCATCTTGGCTGCACACTGTGCACTGGTGGCAGAAAGGGGACAGCACATGGTCCACACAGGCCCCAATGAAATTGCCCAAAGTCCTCTCAGTACTCATTTTTGCTGCTGCTGTACCTTGGCTTGCTGGGATCTGTAGTGCAGTCTAGGGAATACGTTTTGTCACTCAGTTATATAAACTACAGTCCAGTGAACAATTGTGAGGTGTGCGATACACTAGCCGCAGTCTAGAGAATATTTTTTTTCACTCAATTATATAAACTACAGTCCAGTGAACAATTGTGAGGTGTGCGATACACTAGCCGCAGTCTAGAGAATAATTTTTTTCACTCAATTATATAAACTACAGTCCAGTGAACAATTGTGAGGTGTGCGATACACTATCCAGCAGTCTAGAGAATATTTTTATTCACTCAATTATATAAACTACAGTCCAGTGAACAATTGTGAGGTGTGCGATACACTAGCCGCAGTCTAGAGAATAATTATTTTAACTCAATTATATAAACTACAGTCCAGTGAACAATTGTGAGGTGTGTGATACACTAGCCGCAGTCTAGAGAATAATTTTTTTCACTCAATTATATAAACTACAGTCCAGTGAACAATTGTGAGGTGTGCGATACACTAGCCGCAGTCTAGAGAATATTTTTTTTCACTTAATTATATAAACTAAAGTCCAGTGAACAGTTGTGAGGTGTGTGATACACTAGCCGCAGTCTAGAGAATAATTTTTTTTCACTCAATTATATAAACTACAGTTCAGTGAACAATTGTGAGGTGTGTGATACGCTAGCCGCAGTCTAGAGAATTAATTTTTTCACTCAATTATATAAACTACAGTCCAGTAAACAATTGTGAGATGTGTGATACACTAGTCGCAGTCTAGAGAATAAGTTTTTTTCACTCAATTATATAAACTACAGTCCAATGGACAATTGTGAGGTGTGCGATACACTAGCCGCAGTCTAGAGAATATTTTTTTCACTCAATTATATAAACTACAGTCCAGTGAACAATTGTGAGGTGCGCGATACACTAGCCGCAGTCTAGAGAATAATTTTTTTCACTCAATTATATAAACTACAGTCCAGTGAACAATTGTGAGGTGTGCGATACACTAGCCGCAGTCTAGAGAATAATTTTTTTTCACTCAATTATATAAACTACAGTCCAGTGAACAATTGTGAGGTGTGTGATACACTAGCCGCAGTCTAGAGAATAATTTTTTTCACTTAATTATATAAACTACAGTCAAGTGAACAATTGTGAGGTGTGTGATACACTAGCCGCAGTCTAGAGAATAATTTTTTTCACTCAATTATATAAACTACAGTCCAGTGAACAATTGTGAGGTGTGCGATACACTAGCCGCAGTCTAGAGAATACGTTTTTTTCACTCAATTATATAAACTACAGTCCAGTGAACAATTGTGAGGTGTGTGATACACTAGCCGCAGTCTAGAGAATATTTTTTTTCACTCAATTATATAAACTACAGTCCAGTGAACAATTGTGAGGTGCGCGATACACTAGCCGCAGTCTAGAGAATAATTTTTTTCACTCAATTATATAAACTACAGTCCAGTGAACAATTGTGAGGTGTGCGATACACTAGCCGCAGTCTAGAGAATAATTTTTTTCACTCAATTATATAAACTACAGTCCAGTGAACAATTGTGAGGTGTGCGATACACTAGCCGCAGTCTAGAGAATAATTTTTTTTCACTCAATTATATAAACTACAGTCCAGTGAACAATTGTGAGGTGTGTGATACACTAGCCGCAGTCTAGAGAATAATTTTTTTCACTCAATTATATAAACTACAGTCCAATGAACAATTGTGAGGTGTGCGATACACTAGCCGCAGTCTAGAGAATACGTTTTTATTCTCAGGTATATAAACTACAGTCCAGTGCAAAATTGAGTGGTTTGCGGTGCAATAGCTGGAGTCTAAAGACTACATTTTTTTGCCTCAGATAGTAATTCTACTGTCTACTGAATACGGTTTTGGCCTCAGATATTAACTCGACAGTTTGGTGAATATACAAAATGTTGAACCCAAGGGCTAAGGGTCGAGGACGAGGGCGTGGACGTTCAAGTAGTGTAGGGGGCAGAGGCCGTGGTCCTGGGCAGGGTGACAATGTACATGCTGATGAGGGAGCAGTGGAACGCCGCAGAGTTTCGCTCCCTAGCTTCATCTCGCAACTTACTGGGTCTCGTGGTACACCACTATTGAAACCTCAACAGTGCAAACAGGTGATGACGTGGATAGCGGACAATGCATCCAGTAATTTATCCACCACCCAGTCTTCCACGCAGTCCACCCACGCTAGCCAAGGGAGTAGACCTCTGTCTCCTCCAGCTCAACCTCCTTCCCCCCAGCCTGTTCCCCCCCCACGGAAAGTATGGATTCAGATCAGGCATACTCACAGGAAGTCTTTTCAGGACCCTACCCAGAGACACAAACCACTGCTCAACAGCAACCTGAGCAGTTGCTCTGTCCCGATGCCGAAAATTCAGAACTTTCACAGTCTGTGGGTGATGAGAGTGTGGACTTAGTGCAAGTAGTGCGTGAAGAGGTGCCGGATGATAATGATGATGATGATGAGACACAGTTGTCAGACAGTGACGTTGTTGTCAGGGCAGTAAGTCGGAGGGGGGAGCAGAGTGAGGAATCGGAGGAAGAGCTGGTGGATGATGAGGTGACTGACCCGAGCTGGGTTGGTAATCCAACTCAAGACAGTACTTCTGAGGGGGAGGCAAGTGCAGCACCAGAACAGGTTGGAAGAGGCAGTGGGGTGGCCAGAGGGAGAAGCAGGGCCAGAGCAGGTAGATCAGCAACTGTTTCACGGAGTCAAGCTCCTGTGCCAAGGCCTAGATGTTCGCAAGTCTGGAGGTTTTTTAAAGAAAGTGAGGATGACCGACGGACTGTGGTGTGCAACCTGTGCCACACCAGGATCAGCAGGGGAACCACCACTACCAGCCTAACCACTACCAGCATGCGCAGGCATATGAGTGCTAAACACCCGACTCAGTGGAACCAAGGCCGTTCACCGCCTGCGGGTCACACCACTGCCTCTTCCCCTGTATCACATGCTGGCTCGGCGAGTCAACCCCCCCAGGACCCCGGCACGAGCGCCTCCCGCCCTTCAACCACCCCTTCACCTCCACGATCCTCCACAACCTCCACCAATGTGTCCCAGCGCAGTGTTCAGCTGTCTTTGCAGCAGACATTTGAGCGCAAGCGCAAATACAATTCCAGCTACCCGCATGCACAAGCCCTAAACGTCCACATCTCCAAATTGTTGAGCCTGGAGATGCTGCCCTATAGACTGGTAGAGACTGAGGCTTTCCGTAACCTGATGGCGGTGGCTGTCCCTTGGTACTTGGCCCCAGCCGCCACTATTTTTCCCGATGTACCGTCCCAGCCCTACACCAGCACGTATCAGAGAACATCATCCGTGGCCTGACCAACGCGGTTAGTGATAAGGTCCACCTAACCACGGACACGTGGACAAGTGCTGCCGGGCAGGGACACTATATCTCACTGACGGCAAATTGGGTTAACTTGGTGGAGGCTGGGACCGAGTCTGACCCTGGGGCCACTCATGTACTGCCCACACCGAGGATTGCGGGGCCTACCTCGTTCACGGTTTCTCAGACTTATTATGCCTCTTCCTCCAACCCCTCCTTCTCCTCCTCTTCGCACAGAAACGCTGAGCCAACAGGCAATGTTTCTGAGGGCCAACTGGCGCTCTATACAAACAATGTTTACGGAGGGCCACCTACAGGCCCTCTCTCCAATAAATTTTTTTAGTAGCGTCAAATACAGACTTTAAAAAAATTTTTTACATGAGGGAGTGTCTCCCCGTCTGCCATCATGTTCGGTCAGGCTGTCCGTAGGTACACCTCTGTCGTCCGCAGAAGCGGTCACTATGAGGAAGGCCACGGCAAGAACATCCCCTTTTCAATTGAGAACAAGTGGAGACTTGTAGGAGGATGACACTTTTCTTCGGCAGTGGATTCACCTTCCCCTTTATTATTGCCAGACAACAGTTGGTGAAAAAGTAATTGGCAATGATGAAGAAAATGTAACGGTGCAGTGGACCGTCTGTGAAGCAAACCTATATAATCCCACCATGCCAGCCATGGGTTGTACATAAACTAATAACAGGAAAAACAAAAAAAAATATTTTACAGGAGGGTCAACTACAGACACTCCAAAACAATTTTTTAGGAGGGTCAACTTCGGACACTACAAAACAAATTTTTGGGAGGCTCACCTACAGACATTTGACTGCAATCTCAGTCTGACCAAGGCATTGTCTAACTTGGTCACTATGGGTTCACCGCCATGCTGTGTCAGGCTACATTTTTGGGTGGTTCACCTGCTACCTCAATCTAACTTGGTCACTTGTTGGTGTCACTACGCTGTCACCATGCTGTGTCAGGCTTATGCCTGCGTCGTGGGGAGGGGGAATAACACAGCAGTGCCAGCATGAGCAGTGGTGTCAGCTGCAGGCGGTGATGGACCTTCGTTGCACCTAGTTGGGTGCTTTCCTAACATGTGCCAGCACATGTGCCTTGCCCATCTTGGTCTGGGTCAGCACAATTGCCTTGAGGGTCACCACCAGGCTGTTGCCCAGAATTTGGCATAATGGTACGATTAGGCAGCCTCAGAGGCATCCATGCATGCTGCCCCTGCTGTTTCCTGTCCATTTCCGTGGTGTTTCCATCATTTTCTGAGGTTTCCAGGTTTTCACGCAACCTTCCCTATGCAGAGCCCCGGTCCCCTGCAAAAAATGCTCGAGTCTCCCATTGACTTCAATGGGGTTCGTTATTCGAAACGAACACCCGAGCATTGGGAAAAATTTGATTCGAATAACGAGCACCTGAGCATTTTATTGCTCGCTCATCTCTAGTCATAAACATAGAAACGAGCAGTGAATATTGTGATAGAAAAATGAATCCAGCCAGCAAAGGAGACAATATGGACAATCACAATACATTAGTAATTGCCTTGTATTACCTTTCTCTACATGATAAATGTCACTTGCTGAAGTGAGACAACCCCTTTCTGACACAGCAAATGCTAACTCACTGCAACTCAACTTTCAGCCATGTGTCTGATAACTACAAACTTTTCCTAACAAGCAGAATTGTGAATGAAGCTCTGGACAGGCTCAGGGTTATCAACCTACATTTTTATGTTTTCTGGACAATCTATTCAAAAATCATGATCAAGTATAAAAATGATAAACAATACATGTCAGTAGGCCAGATACTAATACTGAACACATTAACAGCATTTACTGTGAGCTCTAAAATGCAGGGATTTACAATTCACGCGACCTGCTAAAGTACCACCAGCTTAATAAAAAAAAACATCACGGTCACTGGAAAAAAGTCTGCTATTTTTATGGACTGTCCAGGAATTGACGGTTGGCAACCCTGGAAAGGCTGTAAGTGAGCATCAGAACAGAGCATGGTATTGGTACATTTGATTTTTTTTATGAAAACTATAAACTTACACATATGTTTTTCACATATCCCCAAGAGTAAGAAGCTGCATAATAATAATAATCATGAATCTGACATAAGACCTTTGACACTAAACTTACTGAAGACTTTTTTCTAATTTTTCTGCTCTTGCTTCAAGTTTGTGGATATTCATCTTCTCCTCCTCAGTCTGTTTCATTTCCCACTTATCACTTAGATGCCAAAACAGCATTTCTGCTAAATATTCTACTAAATCAAGATCAAATCTAAAAAAAAAATTGCATTAAAAGTCAACATCTTATTAGTCCTTTATGTCAAATCTTTTGCAATAAATAAACAAGCAAACAATAGTCTAGTAGTTTACTGCTTGTCTCATACTACATAGAAATCTGATATATTGTGTCAAAACAGCTCAAGCTTAGTCAGATTGGATGGAGAGCATATGTGAACAGCAATTTTCAAGTCTTGTCACAGATTCTCAATGGGATTTGGGTGTGGACTTTTACTGGGACATTCTAACATGAATATGATTTGATCTAAACCATTTCAATGTAGCTCTGGATGTATGTTTAGGGTTGTTGTCTTGCTGGAAGGTGAACCTCCAGCCCAGTCTCTTAAATTTCCATCAAGAGGCACAAGAAAACAAAGTTCAGTGGTGACAGTCTGAGTGAGAGCAGCTTGAGATTGGTGCGAGTATGACTTATTTTGTATTTCTTGTTTTTTTTAAGCCACTCTGGGCTTTTTAAAATTGATATTCATACAGAGCTAGAAGCAGCCAAGCTCATCAGTGACATCACCACATACCAAAGCAGATGTGGCCCTGGCTGTTCTTTGGTTGGTATGTGGCCTCTGCTCTTTATTGCTGCCACCATCACCCTCCTCGTCTGATGTTGCCTTCTTCTGAGCACCACGATCAGGCTCCCAGGTCCTGTTCAGCACACGATCATCATTGGAGTCCTCACCCTCCTCACAACTTCCATCTATCCCCTACCCTGCTCTGCATTTGCCCTGGCAGCCACTGTTGCTGCCCCCAACACCAATACCACAGCTACAGGTGCCACTACTACCAGCACCAACACAGCTATGCTTGGGGTCTGCAGCCTTCTCCACAGGGAAGTACAAATGGTGACTGCTCTCACACAAGTTGTCAACAGGGAGACTCTCTTGACTATCTGCTCTTGGGGGGCATGGTGGGGTTTTCTTGCCACTTTTTAAGAAAAAGGAAGGAGCCCAACTAGAAAGGAGCAACTCTACTGAAAGCCTTCTATGGGGCTGCAAGGAGGAGGAGCAGGAGGAATGATGTGACCCCTGGCTCCACAGCATGATGTACATCATCCTGCTGCCATTGGGAGGAGTAGTGAGCCATCCAATCCACAATTTCATTCTCTTCTCAATAATAATTTAGTGCGTTTCCAAAGCCAGCAGGGACAACTGCGGCCTACTACTACTACTTCTGGCCGGATACCTGGTGCTGCTATTACCCACATTATGGTTCTGGGTCTTTTGTTTGGAATCCTTCCATAGCCCTGACATTTTTGGGCCTCTCAAATAATATTGTGCGCTACCCTATGTATTGGTGTAGTAATCATGTATAATGTATACTGGTCTTAATAATTTCAACAACCCCTCAAAAATTATTTGATTGGAAACGTGTGGGGACATAAATAAATGGAAACGGATTTGGGCTTAACTTTGCTATCACTCACAGATACTTTTGTGCGCTACCCTGTGTATTGGTGTAGTAATCAAAATGTACTCTGTGTGGAGAAATTAAGGGAAACAGATTTAGGCCTAAATTCGTTATCACTAACAGATAATTTGGTGCACTATCCTGTGTATTGGTGTACAGATCAACTTTATGCTGGTTTAATGAAGTGGAAGCCACCAAAAAATTAAATTCCAACTGTGTGGATATAGAATAAATTGAAATGGATGATTGAGGCCTGATCCTCAATTTCATATTAACATTCATAGGTAAATTGTTGCCCTACCCTATGCATTGGTCTATTGATCACCTATATCCTGGTTTAAGTGAACTGAACCCACCAGAAAAATAAAATTCCAACCATGTGGAAATACAATAAACAGAAATAGACAATTGAGGCCTAACCCTTATATTTACATTACCACTCATAGATAAATTGTTGTCCTACCCTGTGTATTAGTGTACTGATCACCTACATTTAGGTTTAATTAAATTGAACCCACCACCAAAATGAACCTGGTTTGCTCATCCTTAATCCTAACTGGACGCACCATTGTATATTGCTGTTCAGCTACATAATGTATGTAAATGCAGCTGAACAGGATGAAACTGGGATACATCTTGTTGGGACTTCAGCAGCCAAGACCGTGGAATTGATGGTTCCATGCAAAGGTAAGTACTTTTGAAACTCTATCCCTTCCACAGGTTAGGCTACTTTTACACTTGTGTGTGCAGGATCCGTTTGTGAGATCCGTCACAGGCTCTCACAAACGGTCCTGAACTGATCAGTTTTGTCCTAATGCATTCTGAATGGAAAAGGATCCGTTCAGAATGCATCAGTTTTGCTTCAGTTTGCTTCAGTTCAGTCTCCATTCCGTTTTGGAGGCGGACACTAAAACGCTGCTTGCTGCGTTTTGGTGTCCGCATGAAGAAACTGATGCAAACGGATCCGTCATGACTCACAGTGTAAGTCAATGGGGATGGATCCGTTTTGTCTGACACAATAGAAAACGGATCCGTCCTCCATTGACTTTCAATGGAGTTCAAGACAGATCCGTCGTGTAAAAGATAATACAAACGGATCCGTTCAGAACGGATGCAGACGGTTGTATTATCATGACGAATCCTGCAAACGCAAGTGTGAAAGTAGTCTTAGCTGAAACAGAGAATTTCCCTTAAAATCTTATGTACCTGTACTGTACCCTCTCATTCTTTCTTGTTCACTAAAAGCCACAGTGAAAAGTACAGAGCTTACATTGTAAACAATAAAAGTCAGGGAGCACTCAACTAGATGACGGAGGGGCTGGGAGTCCAACCACACAATTTTGATATTTATAGCCATCAATACATGGGTCCGGCACTACTCAATTTTTAAATGCATGTAATGTAACACATTGTGGTTTGCATAAATACATTTATTGGGACATTTATGAAATCTTGTATGCCAGTTTTCTGATGTTAAACTGTTGGCGCACTTGACTTTCTGTGCACATTTTTTGGCCTCTTGCACCACCCCCTGCCACTCTCAAAAGTCAGCTGGGATTAAGGCCAATGGGTACATTTATGAAAACAGATATGTTTGTTTTGTGGTGCTTGTAGCGTTTTATTTTGTTTTTTTTGTTGTTTTTTTTGCAACATTTGTTTATGATTGCTTTTTACTCATTTGTTAAAAATATTGAGCTATTCTGTCACAAAGGGTTAACTGGTTTTCTAATTGTGTGACTGGTACTTTCACTTTGTGCTGGTCATCTAATAACAATTATCTGTAAACTATTAAGAGGTCATAAACACTTATTTAATCCCCTAACAGTCCCGTTAAAATTGGAAAAACACTCCCAAAAATGTCACTTTTTTATTGTAGATTTTTAATGTGTGTCTGCAGTAAATCTTGTTGGTGCACATCTCAGGGGACACAAAATCATTTTAATACCCTTAGTGATATAATCAATTTTAGCCTTAAGGACCAATAATATTTTAACTCTTGTAGTCAGAACTTTTTATTTTTTTCTTTCTTAGTATCAAATAGTGTATTAAATAACTTTTATTATTTTATTTTTAGGGAGAAAGATTAAAAAAACAATTTTTGTGTAATTTTTCTACGGTGTTGACTGTGTGGTAATAATAACATAATTTTATTATGTGGGTCCGTACAATGATGATAATGTCACATTTCTATATATTTTTACAAATTTTTTCTCTCTTCCTGCAGCCTGTCAGCTCTGCAACTATTCCCTCATTCTCCTCCAGACTGACAGGCAGAGGGGACGACTGCTTTATCTACTCATATCTCTGGTTTGATTTAAGCTTTCAAACAATGCCAGAATGATAGCACTATGTTTAGTACATAGGAAGATATCTCTGTTAGAAATTGGGATGCAGTGAATACAGCTGAAAGTGAAAGCAGGTTTTACCCGCGATTATTCCCAACACGATTTATAACAGTGATATCTCCTGTTTAGCTTCTATTAATGCTGTCTTGGACTGCCATCTTTCCAACAAAACCAGCTGCAGGCTTCTAGCTGCTACCACTGAGGAGATATCAGCATTTAAAGCAGCACTCCCTCACCACTTTCTGCCCGAGCTCAGATGGGGCAGAACAGTTAAGTACTTTTCCTACAGACAGAGCCGAGCTCAGGCAAAACAGTTAGGTGATTAAGCCACATTCTTATCAGTAAGATAAGAACTGAGCTATAATGAGTGTTTAGAAGGTCACAGAGCAGAGATAAGGAGTCTGTCTGCTCCTGGTCTGATGGAAAAGACAGAAAATCCAAAGGGTTCTACTAGAGCATGTCAGCTATGTACACAAAAAAGGATTCCATATTTTAAATAAAGACCAATTGATAAAATGATTTTTAGCTCCAAATAAATACAATGCAATAATAAAAAAAAATGCCCCAAAATGTGTACATAGCCTTTAAGGGCTACGTGAGATTAGACCTGGATTATGGCACATTTACCATTTGTGAGTCCCAAAAAAGTCACAACTACACCCCAGGCAACCTCCTTTGGTACATTGCACTTACTAAACATATATTAAGGTGCATCATTTCATAAACTTGGCACAGGTACACAAAGAAAAGACAGACTTAAAACTGACACAAAAACAACCAATAAAATGATAAATGTCTTCCCCAAAGTTGCAGATTAGATCATCTTTAAGGCTCCATTCTCATGTCCTGTTTTTCTTTCCTGATTCGATCCTGATTTTTTCAGGACCCATTGAAATGAATGGATCCAGATCAGGATCAGGATCGAATCAGGAAAGAAAAACAGGACGTGTGAATGGAGCCTAAGTCTCATTTATCTTCTCCGACATTCACAAAAGTCCCAAAAATATTACAACTCCATATCAGACAAGCCCCAGATGTACTTCAAAAGATATGAAACCATATCACACTTGCACCAAATTCATTTTTACTTTTCATAAATTAGGTGCACTGGCTTAAACGAAAGACAGACTTAAAAAGTGCAGAAACACTGCAAATGCTAAGTTAGTTTTCATATCTGGTAGTTTTTTAAGTAGTTAAAATGCACTCACGCAAAAAATATAGCAGGTAGTTTGTTCATTTTATCTAGTTTTTCAACAAGCTGAGGAAAATATTCCTCACATTCAACCTCAGATGGCTCCATAGGTTTAAGGCTTTCCAGCACTTTTCCAACCTTGAAAACATAACAGATTGGTGATCGTATAGTGATGGATGCATCTATAATATAGTTTTACAGGATTAGAAGAGCATGATGATTTTCTTTCAGAAACAGCTCCAGTTCCATAGAAGTGAATGGGGCTCATCTCACACACAACCTGTTTTGTCAATTTAAAGCATAGGGTACTTCCAGTTAATGGAAAAAATATCAATACAGAAATCTTTTAAAGGAGATTTCACATTTTAGACATTGGATATGAAGCCCCACCTTGGGGACCTGCACCTATCTACAGAATGAGAATCCCACTACCTCTTGAAGTTGATGTGAATGGACAGGTGGCTGTGCATGCACATGTCCATTCATTTCCTTGGAAGTTTTGAAAACAGCTGACATATCCTGTAGATATGCCACACAATAAATGTCTAAGATGGGAAAACGTCTTTAAATGGAAGCACAATTGTAAAAGTTCTCAGACTGAATACTCATTCTGGAACTTTGATGAGCAGTAGAAAACTGTGCTGCTATATCTTTTCACAGAATAAGAATATGCTAACGGAAAGTAAAAGTGACCAACATAATCAATTGTTTCTGTATCTGTAGCGCTCGGCTATAACGAGGAATATTGCATACACAGCAGGTTTACAGGCGGACATGGTATCTTTGATCTCTGAATTATTGAGGATCATAGCAATCAGACCTTCAATAATCAATTGTTAACTGTAAATTCTATGTCTATTGTCAAACAAGTTATGGCTTCCTTTTTTCACGTTATGTTGTTGTGCTTTGGAGAGATGCACCCTCTTGGTAACTATTTTAAGAAACATTTCCATGCTGACACCCAGAGGGTGTCTGTTATCAAATCTGGGTGAATATGCACTACCCAGCAAGGCAGACCACACTAGGTCAACAATTCAGACTAATTTAACAGGAGTTCTACGCTTTTGTAGTTTGGACAAGTTGTTAACTGCTATACCACTTTACGTTTCTGTACGTTCTTTGTTTTGCATCCTACCATACCTCCATCTCCATAGTTTTTAGTGGAATACTTTATATATTTTCATACTTAAAGGGAACCTGTCAATAACTTTATGCTGCCCATACTAACAGCAGAATAAAGTAGAGATAGGTGAGTTGATTTGTAGCGGTCTGTCATATAGAAGTTAAAAGTAAGTGGTTGCTGAGAACCAACATCACAATCATTGCAGACTAGGCCTGGAAAAGAGTTCCGGCCACCTGAGAAGAGTCCTGGTTATTCATGAATTCCTGCTCTCCCAGCTGATGATTGACAGTCTTCTGCCTAGTTTTCTCCCTTTCTCTCTAGCAGATAACTGCCAATCATCAGCAGATGGGTGGGGAGAGCAGGAGATTATGAATAACCATGACTCTTCTCAGGTAGATTTGACTCTTCAAGGCCTGGGCTGCAATGATTGTGATGCTGGTTCTCGGCAACCACTTACTTTTAGCTCATGAGTGACACACCTCTAAAATGAGCATTTCTGTCACTAATTTATGATGCCCTCGGTGAGGTCAGCATAAAGTTGATGACAGGTTCCCTTTAATTACCTGTTTATCATGTCCTTTTTGCACCCAGTCCACAAGTTCTTTTTTCAGCGCCTCTTCATATTCAGTTGCATCATTTTTTGTTATAGTTATTTTGTCCTTCAAATGTATGTTTTCCTCAGGATCTAATTTCTTTAGGTTAAGAAAATGAAAAAGTTGTTTTAATTTAATAATATATTTACTATATGAAAATATAGTACATTAAAATATCCTATATTAAAATATCCTGTTGCTAAATATACAAATTATTATGCAAATGATATTTATCTCTGATTTTCCTAAATGGTCGGTGCAAATGACAGTCAGTATAATAAGTCATCACCGGTTGGAGTATACATCGAGTTTTATTGAACAAACCTCCCAATGATAACAGTATATTCTTCAAAAATTAAAAAAACTCAAAATGCACTGTTCCAAATTATTATGCACAGTAGAGTTTCTAAACGTTTTATATGTTTTTAAGAACTGAAAATGCTCATTTGTGGAATTTGCAGCATTAGGAGGTCACATTCGCTGAAATAAAAAGCTATTTAAATCCAAAACATCCTAACAGGCCAAGTTACATGTTAACATAGGAACCCTTCTTTGATATCACCGTCACAATTCTTGCATCCATTGAACTTGTGAGTTTTTGGAGAGTTTCTGCTAGAATTTCTTTGCATGATGTCAGAATAGCCTTCCAGAGCTGCTGTTTTGATGTGAACTGCCTCCCACCCTCATCTTTTGCTTGATGATACTCCAAAGGTTCTCTATAGGGTTGAGGTCAGGGGAAGATGGTGGAAACACTATGAGTTTATCTCCTTTTATGCCCGTAGTAGCCAATGACACAGATGTATTTTTATGCAGCATGGTGCATTGTCATGCATGAAGATGATTTTGCTCCTGAAGGCACATTTCTGCTTTTTGTACCATGGAAGAAAGTTGTCTGTCAGAAACTCTATATACTTTGCAGAGGTCATTTTCACACCTTCAGGAACCCTAAAGGGGCCTACCTGCTCTCTCCCCATGATTCCGGCCCAAAACATGACTTCTCCACCTCCTGGCTGACGTTGCAGCCTTGTTTGGACATGGTTGGCCATCCACCAACCATCCACTACTCCATCCATCTGGACCATTCAGGGTTGCACGACACTCATCAGTAAACAAGACTGTTTGAAAATTAGTTTTCATGTATGTCTGGGCCCACTGCAACCGTTTCTGCTTGTGAGCACTGGTTAGGGGTGGCCGAATAGTAGGTTTATGCACCACAGCAAGCCTTTGAAGGATCCTACACCTTGAGGTTCGAGGGACTCCAGAGGCACCAGCAGCTTCAAATATCTGTTTGCTGGTTTGTAATGGCTTTTTAGCAGCTGCTCTCTTAATCCAATGAACTTGCCTGGCAGAAACCTTCCTCATTCTGCCTTTATCAGCACGAACACATCTGTGCTCTGAATCAGCCACAAATCTCTTCACAGTACGATGATCACGCTTAAGTTTTCGTGAAATATCTAATGTTTTTATCCCTTGTCCAAGGCATTGCACTATTTGATGCTTTTCGTCAGCAGAGAGATCCTTTTTCTTTCCCATTTTACTTGAGAACAGTGGCCTGCTTAATATTGTGGAACATCCAGTTTTCCTTTAATTGGGCTCACCTGGCAAACTAATTAGCACAGGTATCTGAGATTGATTTCAGTGATCCAAAGAGCCCTGAGACACAATACCATCAATGGCCCTGATTTATCACACCTTCACTCCAGAATTCTGTCTTCAAAAAGTCGCACGATAGGGCTTTTGCGACTTTTTTGCGCATTTTTTTGCGACTTTTTGCATGTGTACACAACTCACTCCAGTTTGTAATATGGGTGGAAAAGTGGGTGTGGTTAGCCATGTTAATGAGTTTCACTCCAGATTTATCATTGCGACTTTTTTAAAAAAGTCGCAAAATAGTCGCAATCTCACTCCAGGAGGAGGGTGGAGTAGGAAAAAAGTGGAGTAGCTTCTCTAGACAGAAGTGTTAGGTTTAAGGACAAGCCACATTTATCAAACAACCTGTGACATTTGATAAATGTGGCAGAAAGTACTCCAACACAGACTGAAGCAAAACTGACTTAAAATATTTTCCTAATGATAAATTCCCCCCAATGAGTTTCATTGAAAAACAAAAATGTAATCTTTATGACACTTAAATCCAATTTGCATAATAATTTTGAACATGGTGTAGAAACAAGTGAAACAAGAGTTAACAATAGTGTGTAAGTAATATAGTTAATAGTAAAAAAAAAATGACTTTAGAAGGCATACCTAACATTTCAACTTTTACTGTGCGGTAGTGTAATAACAATATTCCTGACTTCAAAGTTACCTGTCTCATGTATTTTTCACCAATTTTACCACTGTACAGATTCTGGATCTTATTGTCTGAACTCATTCTACATATGATGTTCTCGCACATCCAAGAGCCCTGCACTCTGTCTCCCAACCTTCAGTTATGCCCCTGATTCTAATAAATTTGCAGAAAGTTCTGATCAATATTCAGAACTTTAAAGAAATTATGCGATGCTTAACCCTTTCCCTCCATGTGCTAAGGATGAGCTTGAAAAGTAACGGATAAAAAAAACCACTTTAGTGGCATGAGTTAAAAGGCCCCTTTGGGCCAAGAAGCTGGCCAACCATGCCAAAGTTAAAGGGCATCTGTCAGCACTATGTACCTATGAAACTGGCTGACCTGATGCATGTGCATTTGGCAGCTGAAGACATCTGTGTGGGTCCCATGTTCATATGTGCCCTCATTGCTGAGAAAAATGATGTTATAATATATGCAAATGAGCCTCTAGGAGCAACAAGGGCATGGCCATTACACCTAGAGGCTCACCTTTCTCTGCAACTGCTGCACTCTCTCGACTTTGATTGACAGGGCCAGGCAGTGAAAACTTCATAATGCCTTGTCCTGTCAATCAAGTTCAGAGGGCATGACTGTTGCAGAAAGAGCAGAGCCTCTAGGTGTAATGGCAACCCCATTACAAGGTGTAATGGTTGCTCCTACAATCTCATTTGCATATATTAAAACATAATTTTTCTTACCAATATGAGCACATGTGAACTTGGGAACAAAACAGATGTCAGCTGAAAAATGCACATGTAACAGGTCAGCCAGTGTCATAGGTCTGCTGACAGATGTGCTTTAAACTTCAGTTACTACATATCCATCAGGACAGTATGACAGCCTTAGCTCCTAATATAACATCGTTACATGGGCAACACACTGTAGTAGAGAATTTTTCATAGTTATGCAGGTTAATTTCCACCTTGACAGAGTAAAAAAGGGAAAGCACATATGTGTTATGGTCCCTCTCTCAACCCCCATACATCCTGGTTCATCACAGGGAGATACACTGGGGGATGAATAATATAATGTATGGAACCTCTATCCTTGGCATACTGGCCTAAGCTGTCCCTAATTCTGCTACCTCACAATAATATCAATATAAATAATAGACCCTATGCATTTCAATTGTCCCTTATCCTCAGAGGTCTAAACTAGTTTCAGTTGCTAAATCGTCAGGTAGACTTTTATTTTACGTATATAACCGGCATTTTAAACAGTAAGGCATCAGCTGTCATATACTAGTGCATCTCAAAAATCCTCGTATGTTATATACACAGAGTGGTCTACTGTATTTCAAGTCTTTATTTCTTTTAATGTTGAGGATTATGGCTTACAGCTAATGAACACCCAAAAGTCAGAATCTCAGAAAATTAGAATATTATATAAGACGAACTTACAAATGATTTTTAATACAGAAATATTGGTCTACTGAGAAGTATGTACTATATATATATATATATATATATATATATATATATATATATATAGAGAGAGAGAGAGAGAGAGATGAGCAAATTTTTCAAAAATTCGATTTGGTTGGTTCGCCGAATTTTCCGATTCAGCTGTGGTAGTGAAACAATACTGTGAGCCAGTATGAATCGCTGCACACTTTACGTATTTGGACAGTTATGGGGCCAAAACTGACAAAATAACTCAAGTGTGAACTCAGCCTTATAGATCAATGTTAGCGCCAGCTATAAAGAACCGTGCAGAGGCCCAAGATCCTACTATAGCACCAAAGAGCGCACTCCTTTTACACCAATTCACTGATTCCACATAGATTTCTACAGAACCTGTTCTATTACACGCTTATACAAGCAGAGCCCCCCCCCCCAACAGTGTGGAGGCATCTGTAGCATCAGGAGACCACAGAGCGGCACGACGACAGTGTAGAGGAGGCAGTGACAGCAGCCGTAGCATCAGGAGACCACAGAGTGGCACGACGACAGTATATAGGAGGCAATGGCAGCAACTGTAGGATCAGGAGACCACAGAGCAGCACAACGACACTATATAGGAGGCAATGGCAGCAACTGTAGCATCAGGAGACCACTAGAGGAGGCAGCGATAGCATCTGTAGCATCAGGAGAACACAGAGCAACATGACGACAGTATAAAGGAGGCAGTGGTAGCAGCTGTAGCATCAGGAGACCACAGAGTGGCACGACGACAGTATATAGGAGGCAGTGGCAGCAGCTGTAACATCAGGAGATCACAGAGTGGCACAACGACAGTGGCAGTAGCTGTAGCATCAGGCATGACGACAGTGTGGAGGTGGCAGTGGCACGACGACAGTGTGGACGTGGCAGTGGCATCAGGAGACAACAGAGTGGCACGATAACAATGTGGAGGTGGCAGTGACAGCAGCTGTAGCATCAGGAGACGACAGAGTGGTACAACGACAGTGTGGAGGTGGCAGTAGCATCAGGAGCAGATTAGAGTGTCACGACGACAGTGTGGTAACAGTGGCAGCAGCATTAGCATCAGAAGTCCACAGAATCTCCTCACGCTGATTAAGGGGCTCTCTCCTCAAGGAGAGATAGTACCCCCAAAACCCTGACAGGCCTCTCACCCAGTTAAGCCAGTAGTCTCTGCTGTGCACTGATGAGGAGCAATTACCCCGAAAAAGCTGTCTGCAGATGAGGGGCTGGCTTATTTAATATCCGAGTCATGTCTCAAGGCTTATTTAAAGAGCTGAACATTGACTTATTGGATAGCTGCCTTTCATCTGGTGGCATAAGAGGAAGAGCTTGTTAAGAGCTAATTTTTATCACTTTTCCTCCCAGAATTCCAGAAAAGCATGAATGGCCTATAAGTTTCCTCACGCCGATTAAGGCGCTCGGTCCCCAAGATAGGTAGTACCCTGAGACCACAGAGTGACACGATGGCAGTGTGGAAGTGGCAGCAGCTGTAGCAGCATCAGGAGGCCACAGAGTGGCAGCAGCAGTAGCAGCATCATCAGGAGGCCACACAGTGGCACAATGACAGAGTGTAGAAGTGGCAGCAGCAGTAGTAGAATTATAAGGCCAGAGTGGCACGACGAGAGAGATGGAAAGGGAAAAGTTCTCATCACCACTAATGTTTGTGCCAGAAGAATTGACGTAGAGCAAGTGTCAACTGCTGTCAACTTTGACCTGCCTGTGACTGTAGAAGGTCTGACAGAGTGGCATGACGACAGTGTAGAGGAGGCAGTAGCTGCAGCATTATGAGGCCACAGAGTAACACAATGACAGAGTGTAAAAGTGGCAGCAGCAGTAGTAGAATTATGAAGCCAGAGTGTCACGACGACAGAGATGGGAAGGGAAAAGTTCTCATCACCACTAATGTCTGTGCCAGAGGAATTGACATAGAACAAGTGGCAACCGTTGTCATCTTTGACCTGCCTGTGACTGTAGAAGGTCTGACAGAGTGGCACGATGACAGTGTAGAGGAGGCAGTAGCTGTATCATTATGAGGCCACAGAGTAACACAATGACAGAGTGTAAAAGTGGCAGCAGCAGTAGTAGAATTATGAGGCCAGAGTGGCACGACGACAGAGATGGGAAGGGAAAAGTTCTCATCACCACTAATGTCTGTGCCAGAGGAATTGACATAGAACAAGTGGCAACCGTTGTCTTCTTTGACCTGCCTGTGACTGTAGAAGGTCTGACAGAGAGGCACGACGACAGTGTAGAGGAGGCAGTGGCAGTAGCTGTAGCATTATGAGGCCACAGAGTGGCACAATACCAGAGTGTGGAAGTGGCAGCAGCAGTAGTAGAATTATGAGGCCAGAGTGGCACGACGACAGAGATGGGAAGGGAAAAGTTCTCATCACCACTAATGTCTGTGCCGGAGGAATTGACATATAACAAGTGGCAACCGTTGTCTTCTTTGACCTGCCTGTGACTGTAGAAGGTCTGACAGAGTGGCACAATGACAGTGTAGAGGAGGCAGTGGCAGTAACTGTAGCATTATGAGGCCACAGAGTGGCGCAATGACAGAGTGTGGAAGTGGCAGCAGCAGTAGAATTTTAAGGCCACAGAGTGGCACAATGACAGAGTGTGGAAGTGCCAGCAGCAGTAGTACAATTATGAGGCCAGAGTGTCACGACGACAGAGATGGGAAGGGAAAAGTTCTCATCACCACTAATGTCTGTGCCGGAGGAATTGACATAGAACAAGTGTCAACCGTTGTCAACTTTAACCTGTCTGTGACTGTAGAAGGTCTGACAGAGTGGCGGGACGACAGTGTAGAGGAGGCAGTGGCAGTAGCCGTAGCATTATGAGGCCACAAAGTGGCACAACAACAGAGTGTGGCAGTGGCAGTAGCAGTAGTAGAATTATGAAGCCAGAGTGGCACAATGACAGAGTGGGCAAGTGGCAGTAGCCATAGCAGCAGAATTATGAGGTCACACAGTGGCAAAATGACAGAGTGTGGAAGTGGCAACAACCGTAGTAGCAGAATTACGAGATCACACAGTGGCACAATGACAGAGTGGGCAAGTGGCAGTCGCTGTAGTAGCAGAATTATGAGGTCACACAGTGGCACAATGACAGAGTGGGCAAGTGGAAGTAGCCATAGTAGCAGAATTATGAGGCCACAGAGTGGCACAACGACAGAGTGTGGAAGTGGCAGCAACCGTAGTAGCAGAATTATGGGGTCACACAGTGCACAATGACAGAGTGTGCAAGTGGCAGCAACCGTAGTAGCAGAATGAGGTCTCTCAGTGGCACAATGACAGAGCGGGCAAGTGGCAGCAGCTGTAGTAGCAGAATTATGAGGTCACAAAGTGGCCCAACGACAAGATTCAAAATGTCAGTCAGTAGAATTTCGAGGTCACAGAGAGGCCTAATGACAAGATTGACAATGTCAGTCAGTAGAATTTCGAGGTGAAGGAGAATACCAACAAGATTGAAAATGTCAGTCAGTAGAATTTCGAGGTGAAGGAGAATCCGAACAAAAAGAATGATAATGTCAGTCAGTAGAATTTCGAGTTGAAGGAGAATCCGAACGACAAGATTGACAATGTCAGTCAGTAGAATTTCGAGGTGAAGGAGAATCCCAACAAGATTTAAAATGTCAGTCAGTAGAATTTTGAGGTGAAGGAGAATCCGAATGAAAAGATTGACAATGTCAGTCAGTAGAATTTCGAGGTTACAGAGTGGCACAACTACAGTGTGCAAGTGGCAGCAGCAGTAGCAGCATCATCGGCAGACTACAGAGTGGAACAACGACATTATGGAGGCAGTAGCAGCAGCAGCAGCATCAGAAGGTCACAGAGTGGAACGACGACATTTTGGAGGCAGTTGTAGTAGCAGCAGCAGCAGCATTGACAGACTACAGAATGGCACGATGACATTATGGAGGAAGTAGCAGCTGCTTCAGAAAGCCACAGAGTGGAATGACAACATTATGGAGGCAGTAGTAGTAGCAGCAGCATCATCGGCAGACTACAGAATGGTACAAAGACATTATGGAGGCATTAGCAGCAGCAGCAGTAGCAGCTGCATCGGAAGGCCACAGAGTGGAACGACGACATTATGGAGGTAGTAGTAGTAGCAGCAGCATCGGCAGACTACAGAGTGGAACAATGACATTATGGAGGCAGTAATAGTAGTAGCAGCAGCATCATCGGCATACTACAGAATGGTACAAAGACATTATGGAGGCATTAGCAGCAGCAGCAGTAGCAGCTGCATCAGAAGGCCACAGAGTGTAACGACGACATTATGGAGACAGTAGTAGTAGCAGCAGCATCGGCAGACTACAGAGTGGAACAATGACATTATGGAGGCAGTAGTAGTAGCAGCAGCAGCATCATCGGCAGACTACAGAATGGTATGACAACATTATGGAGGCAGTAGCAGCAGCATCAGCAGACTACAGAGTGGCACGACGACAGTGTGGGGAGGTGGGTGGCAATAACACTACCCGCTGACGATGGTGGGTGTAAGAAGGAGCACTTAGCATCAGATGTGTGGAATCAGGCGGGTGGCAGCATCAGAATATTTGGTGAGGCAGGTAGCCAGAAGAAACAGTCAAAAAACAGCATGAATGATCTAATCTGACACATCAGGCGTTGGTGGTTGGAAATCCTGGCTGATCCACGCCTGATTCATCTTGACAAAGGTCAGTCTCTCCACATTTTGGGTGGACAGGCAATTTCTCCTTGGTGTAACTATGGCCCCCGCCGCACTAAACACCCGCTCTGATGCCACACTACTGGCCGGGCAGGACAGCTGTCCCAGAGCAAACTCGGCCAGTTGTGGCCACAAATCTCGTTTGGCTGCCCAGTAGTCCAGCGGATCTTCAATGACGGGTGGCAGTGTGCTGTTCAAGTATGCCACCACCTCCTGTTTCAGGTCATCCTCCAGGTCTTGCTGATGCTGCTGGTAAGTAGTTTCTTCACTATGCGGGTGAAGAAAGCTGCTCATCAGCGACTGTAGACTCAGGCTGCTGCTGACAGAGCTGGTATTGCTACTGCCACCCCTACTTCCCAGCAGCCATGGCAGTGGAACATGAGCACAGAGGACCCCCCGGTCAGACCTGTGAGAGGTCATACAGTGCTAATGCTACGCATTGTACGCTGATGCGTTTGAATTCACCGAATTACCGTACTTTTACTGTGAGTGAAAGGAGTGAAAGAGGAGAAGTCGCGATTCGCTATGCGAAAACAGTGATCACTAGCATCTGTAGGATGTCTCTATGGTAGTTCAGTTTGTCATCCCTCTCGGCAGGTATAAAAAAGGCCCCCATTTTGGGCCGGTAGCGAGGGTCTAATAGGGTAGAGAGCCAGTAGTCATCCCTCTGCCGAATGGTGACAATATGGCTGTCACTACGCAAGCAAGTGAGCATGCATCAGGCCATTTGCGCAAGTGACTCGGAGGGATTCCACTGCATACTGCCACGGTGTGTCTGGGTCCTCTGCCTCCTCTTCCTCACTGCCCCGCAGGTCCGCTGGCTGCTCCTGCTCCTCCTCTCCTGTCACCTGGGTAGAGAAACTACCCATTTCTCTAGGCATTCTTTGTGCTCCAATGTCCTCCTCCTCCTCTAGTTCAGCCTCCACAGGGCTCATGTTGGCCATGAGATGTAGTCGCCACATCTTCTGTCCCCCGACCAGCCAGATTTAACAGCATCTTTTCCAGGATATGAATGAGTGGAATAACGTTCATCCCGTAGTCCTGGCGACTGACAAATAAGGCGGCCTCCTCAAAGGGCACGAGCAACCGGCAGGTGTCACACATGAGGTTACACAGGGGAGTACCTCTGTCTGCTTGGATCATTAAGAAATTGTTTATGGCCTTTCTTTGTTCGTACAGTCGGTCCAACATATGGAGCGTGGAATCCAACGGGTGGAAACGTCACATATCAGCCTATGTTATACCAGGATTGGATTTCTTGATAAATGACGCGGAGCAGTTCCTCCCCTGTGTGACTCCGTTCGCCCAGGCAAACGAGGTGTAGAACCGCGTGACACCGCCGTGCCCTGCACATGTGGTATGCTGGTAGGGCACTTTGAATTGTCCCTGCAGTGGAGGCTGAGGAAACGGTGGAGGATGAGGAGGCAGACATTGTCGCAGGAGCGATGGCATGAGAACGTGGAGGCGGAAGCGGCATCGCCTGACCAAGTTGCTGGTTTGGCTGTGCAGGAACCACATTTACCCAGTGGGCCTTAAAATACATATACTGTCCCTGACTGTAATTAAAGCTCCACACATAGGCGCTGCCGAGAACTTTGGCAGACACCGACAGGCTCAAGGACTGGTCCACCTTTGTTCTATATATTTATGCAGAGCTGGTACTGCCTGTTTCGCAAAGAAATGACGGCTTGGAACTCGGCTTGGCACAAGCCATCAGTTCTCTGAAAGGTTCAGAGTCCACCACTTGGAAAGGGAGGGACTGCAGCACCAGCAACTTGGCCAGGAGCACGTTCAGCTTCTGGGCCGTTGGATGTGTACACTCATACTGCTGTGGCAATGGCTTCGCTGATCGATTCCTGACGGAATGACTGACGAGGAGGAGAAGCAGGAGCACCAGATGATGGGAAGGACAGACAGTTCCCTTCAGCTTAGGTGGTGGAGCCTTGACTGCCTGAAATCTGTTGGGCGCCACTGGGTGATGCTGCGGATGCTGCAGCTGCTGCTGCAGGCTGGACCACCACACTGAAGCCACGGTTCTCCCAGGCCACTTTATGGTGATGCTGCATATGTTGACGCAGGGCCGTGGTGCCAACATTGGCACCCTGGCCACGCTTCACCTTCTGCCCACAGATTCTACAAATAGCTAGGTTCACCTCACCCGGCGGCTTAACGAAAAACTGCCACACCGCCGAGTACGTGAATTTACCCCCAACACTCCTCACTGATTGGCTGCTACCACCACTGCCTCCTTGAACCCCTGCACCACTACTTTCCATACCGGTAGGCTCCTGCGAAGTGGGTGGTCTACCTCAGGAACGTTTGGCTCCTGACCTTCCACTGCTGCCACCCTGCTGACTCCCGGCCACACTAGCAACTTGCTGGCTCCGTCGCTGCCTCACGGGCAAGCTGTCACCCTCTTCTCCTGATGATGATGAAGGCTCTAATTCACCCGGCTCCCAAGTGCGATCGGCTACATCATCATCATCATCGAGTAGTGTCTGCACGTCACTGATGTCCTCCTCGACTGTCTGGAGCTTGACCGCGCGCAACCCTAGCTCCCACGCGACTCTGCTCATCACTACTTGTTTGAGGAAGCTGCGGATGTCTCCTCCACATCTTGGCTGGCCAGTAGCTGCTGACTGTCCTCCAGTAGATCATCCTCACTGTAAAGTGAAGCTGAGCCCACAGCATACATTACTTCTTTGGCTGAGGGAACAGAAAAGGACAGAGGCAGGTTGAGGACAGGTGAGCGCACAGGGCCTGCTCCCTACCTGCCAACTAATGGTTGTGTCTGACGAACCCACAGATTCTTGGCTGGGGGTGTCTGATGTCAATTGGGACGAAGTCGAAGACCGAGTCAACCATTCAAGAACCGCTGGGTTGCTGGTCAAGACCCGACCGCTAGATGACACCGGGAGCTCAGCCCATTCAAAGTGACCCCTGCTGCCACGCCCCCTTACTCTGCTGCGACCTGTGCCTGCGCCAGAAACATTTAGGCCTCTGCCACTCCCCTGTGCAGAGTCTGTTACTTCTCTGTCTGACATGCTGTTACATGAAATAAATAAATAAAAAGGAAATTAAAACACACTACAAAGGGCTGTAAGTTTCCCACTTCACCACACAACGGCTAATAAGTCTTTTTCCACCACTAAAAACCGGCAGAAGGTTTGACATAATTAAACTTTGGTGCTGTAGGCCAAATCAACCTTTTTTTTGCTACTACTACATGCTACAAAGGGCTGTAATTTTCCCACTTCCGCACAGAACGAATAATATATTTTTTTGCAACAGTAATAAACGCCAGTAGGTTTTAAAATATAGAACTTTGGCGCTGTAGGCCAACTAAAACTTTTTTTTGGCTACTACTACACGATACAAGGGGCTGTAATTTTCCCACGTCAGCACCGAGCGAATAATACGTTTTTTTGCAACAGTAATAAATGCCAGTAGGTTTTAAAATATAGAACTTTGGCGCTGTAGGCCAACTAAAACTTTTTTTGGCTAATACTACACGCTACAAATGGCTGTCATTTTCCCACTCCAGCACAGAGCGAATAATAGTTTTTTTTTGCAACACTAATAGCTGATAGAACACTTTACTATGTATAACTTTGGCGCTGTACGCCAACTAAAACAATTTTTTTCCCACTAATACACGCTGCAAAGGGTTGTCACTTTCCCACTTCAGCACAAAGTGAATAATAGGTTTTTTCGCACCAGTAATAAACGCCAGTAGGTTTGCCAATAAATAACTTTGGTTCTGTACGCCAACTAAAACTTCTTTTTTGACACTAACACACGCTACAAAGGGTTGTCACTTATTCCACTTCAGCACATAGCAAATAATAGTTTTTTTGACATCAGTAATAAACACCAGTAGGTTTGCCAATAAATAACTTTGGCGCTGTACGCCAAATAAAACTTTTTTTTACACTAATACACGCTACAAAGAGCTGTCTCTTTTCCACTTCAGCACAGAGCGAATAATACTGTAGGTTTTTTTGCACCAGTAATAAATGCCAGTAGGTTTGCCAATAAATAACTTTGGCGCTATATGCCAACTAAAACTCCTTTTTTCCACTAATACACACTACAAAGGGCTGCCATTTTCCCACTTCACCACACTACAGCTAATAAGCGCTTTCTGTTTTCCAACACTAAAACAGCAAAAAAGTGCTTTACTAAATGTAACTACAGCGCACAAGGGTTAACAAACCCCAATAACCAGAATTACAGAGACAAACCTGACATGAGCAGCTGTAGCATGGCAATTTTGAATCCCAATCACTGAAACCAAGGTGTAATACGATTTTTCCTATTACCCTGTTGTTGCACTTCTTACCATATCTCACACTGTCTCTAAACACACCTATTGAACCCTTTTCTGCTTCAATACTTCACTCCCTATTCTTTCCTTAGGCTACTTTCACACTAGCGTTAGCACGGATCCGGCACCTAAAGGGTGCCGACGGATCCGTGCTAACGCTGATACATGTGTGGAGCCGGAGCAGCGCTCCGGCCCCACACATGACACACATTAAAACAACACACAGACTACATACAAACAAACATACAGACATACATACATACTCACATACTCCCGGGACGCCGGCAGAACGTCTTCACGCGCCTCCTGCGCGCAGTGATGACGATTCCCCACAGCGCCCTCTGCTGGGCGCAGTGGGGAAACGTCATCGCAGCGTGCAGGAGGCGCGTGAAGACGTTCTGCCGGCGTCCCGGGAGTATGTGAGTATGTATTGTATGTCTGTATGTTTGTATGTATGTCTGTATGTTTGTTTGTATGTAGTCTGTGTGTATGTATGCCGGATCCGGAATGACCCCCCATTGGAAATCAATGGAGGACAGATCCGGATTACTGGTGTGTCCACACCAAACGGATCCGTCCCCATTGACTTCCATTGGGGGTCATTCCGGATCCGTCTTGGTGCGGATGCCTGGACCGGAGAGCAAACCGCAGCATGCTGCGGTTTGTTCTCCGGTCTGAAGACGGAACGGAATGCTTTCAGGAGCATTCCGTTGTCTTCAGTTCAGTTTTGTCCCCATTGACAATGAATGGGGACAAAACTGAAGCGTTTTTTTCCGGTATTGAGCCCCTTTGACGGAACTCAATACCGGAATTTAAAAACGCCAGTGTGAAAGTAGCCTTACACTTCTATTCAGCAATTTGTACTTTTGATGAGGTTTTCTAACACTTTCCCTAGCGCCTGCAAACGTTTCTCGCTGCACTAAGTTCACTGTAGAATGACAGAATCCAAAATAGCTGAGGGTATTTATAGGGCTGTGACATCACAGGGCTGGCTGGCTGCTGATTGGCTGCATGCATGACATTGTGGGTGATCCCTCCTTCCCTAATGTTCCTTTCTCCATGTCCAAACATGTGCATCCGCCATTTAAGTGAGAAAAAAACGATTCGTTACCACGAATCGTCAGGAAATTCAGAATCGGTGCGAATCAAATAATTCCTGAAATTCGTATCGAATTCCACTTCGTCAGCTTCAATTCGATCATCTCTAATATAGACGATACTTGGTTGGGGCTCTTTTTGCATGAATTTGTGCATCAATGCTGCATGGAACATAGACAATCTGCCTGTGGCACTGCAGAGGTGTTATGGAATCCCAGGTTGCTTTGATAGCAGTCTTCAGCTCTTCTGCATTGTTAGGTCTGATGTCTCTCATCTTCCTCTTGACAATATCTCAGAGTTTCTCTATGGGGTTTAAGTCGGGCGAGTTTGCTGGCCAATCAAGCACAGTCATACAGTAGTTATTTAAACCAGGTATTGGTACTTTTAGAAGTGTGGGCAGGTACCAAGTCCTGCTGGAAAATGAAATCAGCATCTCCATAAAGCTTGTCAGCAGTGGGAAGCATTATGTGGTCTAAAATTTCCTGGTAAATTGCTGTGCTGACTTTGGACTTGATATAACACAGTGGACCTACACCAGCAGGTGACATGTCTCCCAAAACCATCATTGATTGTGGAAACTTCACAGTAGACCTCAAGCAACTTGGATTGTGTGCCTCTCCACTCTTCCTCCAGACTCAGACCTTGATTTCTAAATGAAATGCAAAATTTACTTTAACCTCTTGAAGACCAGCCCACGTAAATTAACGGGCTGCAGGGCTGGTCCTTAACCCCTTCGCGCCCAGCGCCGTACATGTACGGCGCTCGGGCGGTGCGGGGACATGACGCCCGCTCGCGGGTGCGGCGGGCGTCATGGCCGGCAAGTCTCTGCTGTTTCTAACAGCAGAGACTTGCCGCTTCTTACCTCTGTCGGCGGCGACTTTCAGTTTCTTCTGATGCCGTGATCACACGTGATCACGGCATCAGGATGCGTCTGAACCCGGAAGCCTACGCTTCCGGGTGGTGTACAGACGCCCCGATTGGCCAATCGGGGTGTCTGTACACCATATGAAAACTGTAATCCTCGCTGGTGAGGAATACAGTTTTCAAACTGCAATTCTTATTCTGGCCACTAGATGGCAGGCCAGGATAAGAAATGAGCAATTCATGGATTTAACTGCATCTAGTAAATCCAGGATTGCTCATAAAGAAAAAAAACAAAACACAATATATAAGCTCATATTTGAGCTTTAAAACAATCACAAAAAAATTTAAAAAAGTTAAAAAATATATAAAAAATAAAAAAGATATAAAAGTTCAAATCACCCCCCTTTCCGTATAAGTAAAAAATAAATACCTAAATAACAATAAATATAGACATCATGGGTATCACCGTGACCGGAAACGCCCGTACTTTTAAAATATAAAAAAAAAATTTCAATACGGCGAATTGTGTGGCGGAAAAAAGCGTCCAAATGGCGATTCGCCGTTTTTTGTCGCTTTTTTTTCTAAAAAAAATTAAATAAAAAGTGATCAAAAAGTCATACACACCCCAGAATGGTATCAATAAAAACTTCAGACCGCGCCGCAAAAAATGAGCCCCCATACAGCTCTGTACACATAAATACCAAAAAGTTATAGGGGTCAAGATATGACAAGGAAAAAAAAAAAAAAAAAAGGGCAACTTTCTAATTATTTTATCACCATCTAAACGCAGGAAAAACTATACATATTAGGTATTGCCGGATTCATACTGACCAGTAGAATGAAAGTAACCGGTCAGTTTTAATGCACATCGAACGCTGTAAATAAGAAACCCGTAGAACTGTAGCGGAATAGCGGTTTTCTTGCAATTTCACCCCATTTGGAATTTTTTTCCCGCTTCCCACTACACCATATGCAATATTAAATGGTGGCGTTGGAAAGTACAACTTGTCCCGCAAAAAACAAGCCCTCATACAGCTATGTGAACAGAAAAATAAAACAGTTATGGCTGTTTGAAGGCAGGGAGCGCAAAACGAAAATGCAGAACCGAAAAAACCTCCGGGGCTCAAGGGGTTAAACCTGCAGCCCGTTAATTTACGTGGGCTGGAAAAAGCAATGCTAGCGCTTCTCAGCGCAGCATTTTCTGGAAGTGCCGGGTGCTAATAGAAGCACCGGCAGTGTGGGCAGGAGGGGCGGGTACTTACCAGCAGGATCGCTGGTTTTTCTGTCCGCGGCCAGCCCCGATATGAGCCTGGGCTGCAAGCGCTGCTCACGCCTGCTCCAGCGCTCAGAGCAGGCGGAGCAGAGCAGAGAGGAAGAAAGATCAAAGCTCCAGGCAGCTGCAGCAGTTTCTGTCACACAGTGACAGAATTGTTAAGTCATAAAACTTAAAAAAATCATTAACCCCTTCACCTCCCCATAGCTGGTGTAGGGCAGTCAGTGTAGGAAGGTAGTTTTAGGTAGTTTAGTTAGTCTAGGTAGTTTAGGTAGATTAGTTATACAGTTTAGATAGGGTTCTCTCTATTAATTTCAATAAATCACTACATTTAATCAATAAATTACTACATTTCATCAATAAATCACTACATTTCATCAATAAATCACTACATTTCATCAATAAATCACTACATTTCATCCATAAAAAAATCTTTATTAATTTCGTAGCGCTGTACAAACCATTCATTGTATTGTATAAAACCCCATAGATCTATATACATATATACACTATATACATATATACACTTTTATTTAAAAAAAGCAGAAATTATTAAACTTTGAAAATAGCCATTTTTTACGAATTTTCACCAAATTTCCTATTTTTTTAAAAAAAAACTAAAAGCATATCAACCAAAATATACCACTAACATGAAGTAAAATGTTTTACCAAAAAACAATCTCAAAATCACATGGATAACTTAAACCATTCCAAAGTTATTATCACATAAAGTGACATAGGTCAGATTTAAAAAATATGGCCTGGTCACGAAGGCCAAAACTGTCTGCAGAGTCAAAGGGTTAATCTGAGAACAGCCCAGTCCTTTTTCTCCTTAGCCCAGGAAAGACGCTTCTGATGTGGTCTCTGGGTCATAAGTGGCTTGACACAAGAAATGTGACAGTTGTAGCCCATGTCCTGGATATGTCTGTGTGTGGTGGCTCTTGAAGCACTGAATCCTGCAGCAGTCCACACCTTGTGAATCTCCCCCAAATTATTGAATGGCCTTTTCTTGGCAATCCTTTGAAGGCTGCATTTATCCATGTTGCTTGTGCACCTTTTTTTATCACCTTTTTTTCTTCCACTCAACTTTCAATTGGATAAAGCACTCTGACTTGCCAATTGTCTTGCCAATTGTTTTCCCTATGACTGTGTAACCTGCTGAACCAGACTGAGGGGCCAATTAAAGGCTTAGGAAACCTTCACAGGTGTTGATTATCTACAATATTCTAATTTTCTGAGATACTGACTTTTGGGTTTTCATTAGCTGTAAGCCATAATCATCAACATTAAAAGCTATATAAATGCTTGAAATAGTATATTTTAATGAGTTTCACTTTTTGAACTGAATTACTAAAAAATAAATTAACTTTTTTGATGGTATTCCAACTTATTGAGATGCACTGGTATACTATATTTCCAGATTGTTACCAGATCTCCATAATAACTGCAACCCTACCTTTAAATTTGGCATTTGTGGCCATGCAGCTGCCATGCAGTCATACAGCTGTATGCTTTCCCTTGGAGAGAATGTAAGATCCTTTGGAATTCCATAGTTCTTAATCTAATTCATAATGAACAAAACATTAACATATATCACATATTAATACATAATAATTGTAATTTCACGTCAACAACTGTTAAATATATTACAAGAAACCAAATGTCCAAATATATATAGCTGCACCACCTCAAAGCCCTAGTTTCAACATTAACCAGAATATTACTCCAAGTTAGCCTTTTACTCTAATGCTCTGTTAAAGCCATGGATTGTTTATAGTTCTGGTGGGACAGAGGGACTTCTTGGGCTACACTAGGTTTCAGGACCAAAGTACAGCCGTACATTGTGCACTTGATCCAGGCCTGGCTGTAACCCACAGTGTATGGGGGTGCACTTGTCAGTCAGTTCACAGAGCTCGAGGCTGCCTGACTGCGCAAGCCAGGATTATGACGAGGGGACATCCTCTATGTCTAGAGGAAACAAAGTTTGTACACAAACATAGAAGAGGATTCTTTCCGGTAAAAGCAGTGAGACTATGGAAACCTCTACCTGAGGAGGTGGTGATGATTAGTTCACTAAAAGAGTTCGAGGGGCCTGGATGTATTTCTGGAAGATAATAATATTACAGGTTATAGTTACTAGAGAGGGGTTGTTGATCCAGGGAGTTATTCTGATTGCCTGATAGGAGTCGGGAAGGAAAATTGGCTTCTACCTCAAAGGGGTTTTTATACCTTCCTCTGGATCAACTTGCAGACTGAACTGGACGAATGGATGGCTTTTTTCAGCCTTATAAACTATGTTACTATGTTACTAAGAACCAGTAGCCGAATTAGACCGAGGAGCGCAGTGCTGGCACAGTAGGGACATTGTCATCAATACCAATGTCATAGTTGTACGCCACATGAAGGGGGACACACTAATTGATATGAAAAAATATGTAAAATGATATGTTAAATGAAAGGTGTTTTGTTGGAAAAAAAAAAAAACACATTAATGTCTTATCCTTAGCATCAGAATGGAAGTGCCGGGGGTTGGCATAACCAGTTGGCTTCAATGAATATCCAAGTACATCATTATGTTTATTGTAGGGATCCTTGTGGTCAAAAAGTCCTCGGTCACATATTGATGGCCTCTTCCAATGACTGTCAGTGTGATGTAAACAATTAACTTTGTATTTTCCAATCATTATTCAATTATATAACTAAAAGGATCACAATTGTTCAAGTACATTTTATCTGGGTAAATACAGTAGCAACATAATGTACAGTTCTTGTGACAGAACTAGTGATATACTTTATACAGTACTTACATGATCTATTGTCAAGGACGCGCAGGGATGGTAGTGTTCAAAGTTAAGGTCGGAGTCTTTCACAGAACATATATACTTCTCCAGATCATTGTATCGTTTATTGTGCTGAACTATAAAACACATTCTGATGTTAATTCATTAAATATGTACAATAATTGTGCAAGGAATAAATAAGATTCACTTAGTTTCTTCATCATGTTCTGAAAAGTCACTTTACATTGTTAATGTATAATGGACTGGCCACCAAGTAACCAGAGGATCGCCTAGGGTCCCAGGCTCAACATATTAATACTCTACAAAGGTCCCACAGATGACAACCCCATTTGGTGCCAATTACTTACAACTTGTCACTTCCAATTAACCTATTAGACCATATTTCTGATATGCCATACAACTAAAAGTAGGATTGTTTTGTTGAAACTCTTTTTCTCTGATGGGTTCAAGAAACCCCTGTATGAAATTGCATATATGGGCTATATGTAAGGATAATAATCCTAGAACCCAAGATAAGGAGATTTCTGACACCATCAACAAAGTGACACAATTTTAGAAATTAACATTATGTTAACATAATAGTGGGTATCAGAAATATATTCACAATGCACATTTAAAGGGATATTCCCATCTCATAAAGTGATGGCATGTCACTAGATAGAACATGCCATCACACTATAATTGCTCGGAATCTGACCTCTGGGGCCCCAACTGATTGAAAAGGCCACAATGTTATTTCAGTCTTTCCCTGTGCAGTGGTACTTGGCCACCCACTGTGCCGGGGAACTGCAGCACAGCTCCACTAGACTGAATAGGACTGACTGCGGTTCCTTTCACAACCAGGATCAGTGGGAATCCTAGCGTTTGGATACCACTGATCATAAAATGATGACATATCCTAGTGATATGCTATCATTTTACATGATAGGAATACCCCTTTAAGGGCAACATAATACAAGAATATTTGCTGAGCAGAGTGGAGTAATGTGTACTTATTTTTTAACAATCGGAGCAGAGCATGATTATTTGTTTTCTCCAGTTACTAAGTCCAGTGCAAAGGTTTTGCTCTGTAAAACACTGCCTTTTAATCACATACATGATCAGGCTGACAGGTCTACTTTAAAGACACAGGAGTACATCTTCTGGTATTATAGTTACCTAGTCGAACATTGTAAGTCCTTCTTTCTGTTTTTGCTGTCTTTTTCTTTGCCCCCTTGTGTGAGGATTCAGATATACGACTCATTTCTCTTTCATCATTGTGCTGCCAATATTTTTGGACTGATTGTAGCCACCTAAATAAAATAAGGCAATAAAAAACAACATTGTTTAATGACACCTATTATAAATGAATTAATGATTAATCTTATTGATATCTGTCCAATATACACTGGCAGGGTATAGGTGAGAATGAGAATCTTCAATCTGATATGCAAAGGATAATAGAAATTTACAGAACATACCCGGTTAAGTGTTCTGGATTACTGATGGTTGCAGACAAGGCCAGGAATGGACACCGAATCATGGATAGTATGTGGTCCCAGGTTTCTGCTCCAATTTCTCCTCCTAAGCAATGCACCTTGCAATGAAAATAGATTTTTAGTATTAAGGTCTCCTGGTGTCAGTGTCTACAGACAAATATTATTTTATTAACATTAATTTACTTTTTTATAATATTTCATAATATTTTATGTAAGCCTATGTTTTACAAAGCTTTTAATTTGCATATTGAAGAAAAAGGTACAAAACTTAAAAACATGAGTTTCACTTTGAGTGGCTTGAAAGCTGTGACTAGAGTTGAGCGATTCAAAGTTGACAAAGTGGAATTCGATCTGAATTTCAGGAAAAATTTGAATAGAGATGAGCGAATGTGCTCGTAACCAGCACTGTACCCCTGGGCTCCCCTGCGCTCGCATGGACGCAGGCATCCGGATCCGTCCTCCTCACCCAACGGAAGCGGCTGCCTGCGCCCATGCGAGCGCAGGGGAGCCGAGCGGTACAGTGCTCGTTACGAGCACGTTCGCTCATCTCTAATCACGAATCCCAATTTCTTGGTAATTCGTGTTAACAAATGTGATTTTTTTCTAAAATGGCTGCTGCATGTTGCAAAGTGAAAGTAAGAAGCCCGGGAAGGAAGGATCACCCATGATGCTGTGCAGCCAGCCAATCAGCCGATAGCCAGCCTCTGTGATGTCACAGCCCTATAAAAAGCCTCATCCTGACCGGTCTCCTCCATTTTATTGTGAACTTAGTGCAGGGAGAGACGTGACAGGCTCTAGGGACAGTGATTAGGAAAGACTTTCTTTACAAAATATTACTTTTGAACAGTTCAGGGACAGCTTAGAGATAGTGTAGGGATATAATAGGGAGACTTTATCCACACTATTGGGAGAGAGCAGGGACAATTGAACTGTGTAAAGCCTGGCTAATAGGGGCTATTCTATAACACCTTTCTGCACTAATTGGGGCTAAACATCGTTCTAATACAACTGATTTTAGGTTGTACACATTCTTCTTCTTTTATAAATAAGTAATTCCATTAATCCTTGATTCTGTAATTTGGGTAATACTAATGATTTTGGGGTGTTCATGTTTTTGGGTTTTTTTTACACATAAGAGATTTAGTTAATCCTTGATTTTGTAATTGGGGTGAAATTGCAGCCTGATACTACTGATTTTGGGTGATCAATTACTGATCAAATACTGACCGTGTGAAGGTGGATGCTCAAAATCGTTTTTTTGTTTTTTTTGTTGGTTGTTCTGATGGATCAGAAGAAGGGATACATACACCGTGACATCAACACAACTTACTGCTGACACCCTCTCCACTCTGTAATGGGCCCACTACTTGTATCAGCGTGTTACAGAACTGGTTCTATAGGAATCTATATGGAATCAGCTGACAGTGTAAAAGGAGTGCACTTTTTCACTCTATAGTAGAATCTTGGGCCTCTGGACAGTTATGTCCTTTATACCTAATGCTAACATTGACCTGTAAGGCTGAGTTCACACTTCAGTTATTTGGTTGGTTTTGGACCTGTAATTGACCAAATAAGTGAAGTGTAAACTGATCCTAAGAGCGACGCCTGTCATCTGCGTGTCATACTGACTCACAGTACTGTTTCACTACCAAAGCAGACTCCCTATGCATGTTTCTGCCCTGCACAGTGATGGATCCTGGGGTTAGTGGACCTATAAAAGACACTAAAAGTTCTCTCTATTGTGGAACAGTTAAAATGGTGTGAGGGCTTTTCGTGGGTGGCCAGTGACATGATATTTATACGAATAATCCCTATGAATTTGCCATATCAGATATGGTAGCCAACTTGGTTGTCTCAGAAAAGCCTCTTTCAAAAGTGGAGCACACCTATATGATTGTTGTAAATATGCTAGAAAAAGTGTATCTGTGATGTATAATGAGGGATGCAATGTGAGATTAACAGATATTAATTATTTGAATTATTAATTGCAATTCAAAAATAAGAGGTTTATTGTATTCAGTGTATCCTTTGCCACCTGTTTTATTTGGGCTGTATTATATACATCGATTGAGAGATAAAATATGGGGAGGGGGAGGGGACTGGAGATGGATCCTTCTTTATTTTGGATACTGCTTCTCTTCAGGGACTAAATTCTATAACTGATTTGATATAGCATTATTGATAGAATATGTATGATCTTGGTCTCTGAGAATTTTTGTTTTATGTACATGATGATTTTATGTAGTTTTTTTAAAATAGCCTTGCATAATGTCTTCATAAATGAACAATAATTGGAGCCAATGAGAGGCAGTTACACATGGGCTTGGCTTATCAAATTAATAACTCTTGTCTGGAGCTGTGACTATGAAAAAAGACCAGTAGGTCTGAAATGCATTGCGGAAATATGTACAGGCATTTATTATATGTTTCTGCTGATATTAGGGGTCTCAAACACACGGGTCGCATGCATCTCTCCTCAAGGCAATGGACTGCAGTTTATGAGAGGCCAAGGGACCTTATGGCAGGCAGCAGAACAGCTTAGTAGGTCGCGATGACACCACTGTGATCTCGTGCGCTGGGTATCACCGCTGTTTATGACCACATCATTTCTGAGACTGGCACAATGATGTTATCCTGACCACCTTCGCCAGATGCAGAGCATTAAAGAGGGGCATTATAATACATGGGGCATTACTGAGGGCATTAATATAGATCGGAGCAATAAAGGGGGTATTATAATGCAGGAGGCACTACAGGGTGGTTATAACTGTAGGAGACCATTATAAATAGAGGGGCACTGCAGGGGGCATTCTAACTACATGGAGCACAGCAGGGGGCATTCTAGCTATATGAAGCACTGTAGGGAGACATTATAAACACTGGCGCAACCACTGGAGACATTATAACTACTGGAGCTACTACAGGGGACATAATAAATTCTGGGGCCACTATAAGAGGCATTATAACTACTGGCAACACCATAGGGATCATTATTACTACTGTGGGCTCTATAGGGGTTCCTTATGGGGGGCCTTGGTACTTTGAGGGGCACTATCGGGGAGCCTCGTTTTTACTGGGAACTCTATGGTACATAATTACTACTGGGATACTTTGGGGCATTATTATTGGGCACAATATGGAGGACAATATTACTACTTAGGACATTCTTGTGGAGTGTTATCACCAGTGTTGTAGCTATCGGGGAAGCAGGATAAGCAACTGCTTCGGGGCCCGAGCTCAGTAGGGGCCTGGGAGCAGTAGCAGGGATGTGGCCAGCAGGGCCCTATTTTAATGTTTTTTCATTTATTTAATTTTTTCCTGTCTCCCTGTCTGAGGGGAGCTGGGGGCTGTAACGCTGCTTAAACAAGAGTAGATGGGAGAGAAGGATGCGCTGCTGCAATCTGTTATCTGATTGGTGGAGCAGCAGAGATCAGAAGCTGCTTCTCCACCAATTATTTCAACTGACACAACCCGCTCCCACAGCACAAGAAGCACCATGTGGATGTAACTGACTGACTGGCCACCCTCCCGCCCGGCCAGCCGACCAACTGACCACCTCTCTTACCTGCTTGCCTCATGTAGCGCTGCTGACCTCCTGCTCTGGCTGTGACAGACAGCCAGGAAGCTGGAGCAACTATGAGCAGCAGCGCTGTCTCAGCCCTCTGAGCACAGCTGTAGACTGCTGCCGACCTCCTGCTTGGGACTCACTGCCAGGTTGACCAAAATGGTGAGTCTGTGCCCCCCTGCCCTGTACTGTGCCCCCCCTGCCCTGTACTGTGTCCCCCTGCCCTTTACTGTGCCCCCACTTGCCCTGTACTGTGCCTCCCCTTGCCCTGTACTGTGCCCCCCTGAGTTGTACTGTGTACACTATGCTGTACTGTGCCCGACCGCCCTGTACTGTTCCTCCTGCCCTGTACTGTGCACACTATGCTGTGTTGTGCCCCCCTGCCCTGTACTGTGCCCCCCGCCCTGTACTGTTCCCCCTGCCCTGTACTGTGCACACTATGCTGTGTTGTGCCCCCCTGCCCTGTACTGTGCCCCCCGCCCTGTACTGTTCCCCCTGCCCTGTACTGTGCACACTATGCTGTATTGTGCCCCCCTGCCCTGTACTGCGCCCCCCCTGCCCTGTACAGTGCCCCCTGCCCTGTACTGTGCCCCCTGCCCTGTACTGTGCCTCCCCCGCCCTGTACTGTGCCCCCCTGCCCTGTACTGTGCCCCCCCTGCCCTGTACTGTGCACACTGTGCTGTACTGTGCCCCCCGCTGCCCTGTACTGTGCCCCCCTGAGCTGTACTGTGCACACTATGCTGTACTGTGCCCACCCCCCCGCCCTGTACTGTGCCCCCCTGAGCTTTACTGTGCACACTATGCTTTACTGTGCCCCCCTGCCCTGTACTATGCCCGCCCTGCCCTGTGCACCCCTGCCCTGTACTAGGCCCACTACCGTGTATTTGTCCACCACCCTGTACTGTGCTCCCTGCCCTGTGTCCTATTCCATGCACTATACCCCATTATAATAACATGTAGGAGGCATATTACAGGAGTATAAGGAGATACCCCTGTACTGTGTCTACTAACCTGTACTGTTCCCTCTTATACCCTGTATTGTGCCCCCTTACCATAACCTGTACAGTGCTCCTAGTCATACCCTGTACTGTGCCCTCTAATACTCTACACTGTGCCTCTGGTCATATATTGTACTGTGCCCCCTTATACTCTGTTATCCAGTCACTGTATGGCGGTGTTATCCAGTCATTGTATGGCGGCACTATCCAGTCACTATTTGGTGGTGCTATCCAGGCACTTTATGGCCATGTTATCCAGTTACTGTATGGTGGTGTTATCCAGTCACTGTTTGGCGGTGTTGTTCATTTTATGGCGGTGTTATCCAGTCACTGTATGGCGGTGTTGTTCAGTCATTTTATGGCGGTTATCCAGTCACTGTATGGAGGTGTTATCCAGTCACTGTTTGGCGGTGTTGTTCAGTCATTTTATGGCGGTGTTATCCAGTCACTGTATGGCGCTGTTGTTCAGTCATTTTATGGCGGTTATCCAGTCACTGTATGGTGGTGTTATCCAGTCACTGTATGGTGGTGTTATCCAGTCACCGTATGGTGGTGTTATCCGGCCATTGTATGGAGGTGTTATCCAGTCACTGTATGGTGGTGTTATCCGGCCATTGTATGGTGGTGTTATCCAGTCACTGTATGGCAGTTGTTCAGTCATTTAGTCTCTGTATGTTGGTAATATATAGTCACTAAATGTATTATTATTTAAGGATAGAAGTAATATCTTTACAGTATATACTGTAGATTCCAGTATATGATACTGTGGAGTTCCCAATAGAGTAAATGACCCTTGTAGAACACAGCCCTTACCACTGATCACCAGGACCATAGATTCCCGTTATAAAAAAAATAAAAAATTATACGTTAATGTATACGTTTTTTTTACTGACTTTGCAGGATACAAAAGCGTGGTGGTGTGCTACGCTTTGGTATCCTTTTTTTCCTAAAGAATATGTAAAATGGATGGCAAAAACATAATGTGAAACCCCCCTTACATATGCACACATGCAATGCCAGGATAGTCATGGAGGAAGGGGGGGGGGGCCCGTACAAAATTTTGCTGTGGGGCCCAGTCAATTCTAGCTACGCCCCTGGTTATCACTACTGGAGGTACTGTAGGGGGCACTATTATTATTTAGAGCATTCTTGCAGCACTATTACTGTGAGTGGACTACATGTATGGCACTATTATTTCTGCAGTATAGTATTTGTAGGGATTGGGAAGCACATCAGACACAGTATTGGGGGAGCAGCAGGATGACAATTTTGGGGCACCAGGAGGGGAGGTTGATGAAAAAGTGAGGTACCTAAAATGTCTGTGTGCCAAGCTCTGGAAAGATTAGACACTGTCAAGGCGGACTGGTCTGAATGGATAATATGAGGAAAGAGAATTACTACATCAGAGGAGACATCACTGGATATAAGAAGTATGTGGTGTGATATTCTATTAACAATACTTTTGCATTGTATTGTATTTGAAATTTAATGCAGTCCATCAGGTGGATTTTTATTTCTACGTTTGTCCCATATATATGGCCAACTTTGAGACCCCTGGGCTATATAGTATTTATCGGGCCACACATGGACTTGCCACGTGAAACAAAGGTGCTTCTGTAATGTCAATTCTTTGCATGGGTTTGCTGCAACTCACTGGGGGAGTTTAAAAAAAATGAAGTAGTTCTGAAGGTAGTCTTGATTTTTTCACGTTTTGATTTTATATATTGCATGTTAACTAGAAGTAGCTCATAGTAGGGTGTATTTTTGAAGGATCAGTCACTGGGACAACTTTAGACTGTTCTTTTTAGATACTTTGCAGAAATGTAAACGGTTGCAGTGGTGGACATAGCCTTTAAATAAAATACGGTAGAATTTTTCTAAGAAATACACACACAAAAAAAATCAGGCAATATTGCAGAATTTCATCTCCATTGCATTACATATATTGCATACATTTTCTCTATTTAAATGTGTAGTTTGAGATTAGAAAAAAAGCAGAAATGTCACCGTTCTTGTCCTTGGGCTGAAACTGTTATTCCTGCTCATCTTCATTCACGATTGACACATCCAATAGATAAGGGTGGCCTTGTTTTTGGGGAAATCCTTAAGAAATGGAATGCTACATACCTCATCAAATATAACATATTTGATTCTTTTTGCCCATTCTTGTCGATGTGGAGCCAACAGGAGAATTTCCAAACATTGTGGCACAGTGACCAGCACCTGTAATGAAAGAAATGAGGAACAAAGATCAAAACTAGGATTGGACCCTGTAGGCCAAAAAGTAGAAATCAAAAAGCATTTTGCCCAGTATAACATGCATGTTAGCAAGGGTGCACCTACAATCAGACGAGGTGAGGAGATGGCCTTGGGAAGCACCGCCTAGCAACAAGTGGGGGTTGGAAGAAGCCTGTTCCCTGCACCACATCCTGACTGCGGTATGAAGGTAAGTAGTGGTGTTGATTATTATAATTTGGCCCACTATGGGGGGCATTATTATAACTGGAGGAGCATTATGGGGACATTGACTCTACTGGGGACACTAAAAGGGGATATTTATTGTACTGGCACACAAAAGGGGCATTATTTGTACTGGCACATATTATAACGTTTTTTTTTTTTGCACTGAAACAGATTTTAGGGGGGACCTTTTTTCTATTGGAACACGTTAAAATGGGTACTTTTATAGTGGCACACATTATAAGGAGGTATTGTTTGTACTGGCACACACTAAAAGGGCATTGGTTGTACTGATGCACATTATAAAGGGGTACGTTGGTACTGGCACAAATTACAAGGGACTTTTTTGTATGGGTGCACATTATAAGGTAACATAGTAACATAGTAACAGTTTAAAAGGCCGAAAAAATACAACTGTCCATCCAGTTCGGCCTGTTATCCTACAAGTTGATCCAGAGGAAGGCAAAAAACTCCTGTGAGGTAGAAGCCAATTTTCCCCACTTTAGGGGAAAAAATTCCTTCCCGACTCCAATCAGGCAATCAGAATAACTCCCTGGATCAACGACCCCTCTCTAGTAACTATAACCTGTAATATTATTACACTCCAGAAATACATCCAGGCCCCGCTTGAACTCTTTTAGTGAACTTACCATCACCTCCTCCTCAGGCAAAGAATTACATAGTCTTACTGCTCTTACTGTAAAGAATCCTCTTCTATGTTTATGTACAAACCTTCTTTCCTCCAGACGCAGAGGATGTCCCCTCGTCACAGTCACAGTCCTCGAGATAAATAGATGATGGGAGAGATCTCTGTACTGACCCCTGATATATTTATACATAGTTATTAGATCTCCCCTCAGTCGTCTTTTTTCTAAAGTGAATAACCCTAATTTTGATAATCTTTCTGGGTACTGTAGTCCACCCATTCCAGTTATTACTTTAGTTGCCCTCCTCTGAACCCTCTCCAGCTCTGCTATGTCTGCCTTGTTCACAGGAGCCCAGAACTGTACACAGTACTCCATGTGTGGTCTGACTAGTGATTTGCAAAGCGTCAGGACTATGTTCTCATCACGGGTATCTATGCCCCTTTTGATGCAACCCATTATCTTATTGGCCTTGGCAGCAGCTGTCTGCCACTGGTTTCTACAGCTTAGTTTGCTGTTCACTAAAATTCCTAGGTCCTTTTCCATGTCAGAGTTACCCAATGTTTTACCATTTAGTATGTACTGGTGACTTGCATTATTCCTTCCCATATGCATAACCTTACATTTGTCAGTGTTGAACCTCATCTGCCACTTCTCTGCCCAAGCCTCCAGTCTATCCAGATCCATCTGTAGCAGTGTACTGTCCTCTTCTGTGTTAATTACTTTACACAGTTTAGAGTCATCTGCAAAAATTGATATTTTACTGTGCAAGCCTTCTACAAGATCATTAATAAATAAATTGAAGAGAATAGGGCCTAATCTGAGTATGTGCTGTTAATAACCACCCTCTGTTTTCTATCACTGAGCCAGTTACTTACCCACATACAGACATTTTCTCCCAGACCAAGCATTCTCATTTTATATACTAACCTTTTAGGTGGTACAGTGTCAAAAGCTTTGGAGAAGTCCAGATATACGATATCTATTGATTTGCCGCGGTCAAATCTAGAACTTACCTCCTCATAGAAACTGATTAAATTGGTTTGACATGACCGATCCCTCATGAAGCCATGCTGATATGGAGTTATTTGCTTATTTTAATTGAGGTACTCCAAGATAGCATCTCTTAGAAAACCTTCAAACAGTTTACCCACGATAGATGTTAAACTTACCGGCCTATAGTTCTCGGGCTCTGTTTTTTGACCCTTTTTGAATATTGTCACCACATTTGCTATGCACCAATCCTGTGGAACACCCCCTGTCAGTATAGAGTCCTTAAATATCAGAAATAAGGGTCTGGCTATGACATTACTTAATTCTCTTAGGATACTTGCGATTTGTCTATTTTAATCTTTTTAAGACGCCGCTGTACTTCTTCCTGGGTCAGACAGGGCAGTTTTAATGGGGAATTTACTATTATATTCTGCATTTCATCTGACAGTTTATTTTCCTCAGTGAATACAGTGGAGAAAAAAATATTTAGTCGCTTTGCTTTCTCCTCACCGCTCTCTGCAACTCCCCCCTCGTCACTCTGTAAGGGACCGACACCTTCAGGTTTATACTTTTTACCATTTATATAATTGAAGAACATTTTAGGGTTAGTTTTACTCTCTTTGGCAATTAATCTCTCGGTCTCTAGTTTGGCTGCTTTTATTTGTCTTTTACATATTCTATTTTTTTCCTTATAGTTTTTCAATGCTTCCTCGCCACCCTCCTGTTTTAGTGATTTAACTGCTTTCTTTTTGTCATTTATTGCTTTCTTTACAGTTCTATTTATCCACATTGTTTTTTTTCTTGTTCCTTAACCTTTTATTCCCATAAGGTATGTACCTCTCACAATTAGATATTAGGATCCCATTTTGTGGCTGTATTTTTATTTTTGAGGACTGTGTCCCAGTTAGTTAGGCCTATGGCTTCTCTTAGTTGGCTAAATTTAGCTTTTTTGAAGTTTGGTATTTTTGTTCCTCCCTGAAGAAATGCTCTTTTGAATGACAATTGGAAGGTTATTATATTATGGTCACTATTTCCCAGGTGTCCCCCAACCTGCACATCTGTTGTTCTGTCAGGTCTATTGGTTAATACTAAGTCCAGTATGGCTGTACCTCTAGTCGGGTCCTGAACCAGTTGTGAAAGGTAATTGTCTTTGGTTATTGCCAAGAACCTGTTTCCTTTATGAGATATACAGGTTTCAGTTTCCCAGTCTATATCTGGGTAGTTGAAGTCCCCCATAATAACAAACTCTTTATGATTTGTCGCCTCGTCTATTTCGTTTAGAAGTAGATTTTCTGTGGACTCTGGTGTATTAGGTGGTTTATAATAAACTCCTATTAGTATTTTATTATTGTTTTTGGCTCCATGTATTTCTACCCACAGTGACTCCACATCTATATGCCCCTCACTTATATCTTCCTGGAGTGTGGGCTTTAGACAGGACTTTACATTAAGGCAGACCCCTCCCCCTCTCCGGTTTTGACGATCCTTTCTAAACAGACTGTAACCCTGTATGTTAACTGCCCAGCCATAGCTATCATCCAGCCATGTCTCAGTTATTCTCACTATGTCATAGTCCTCCTCACACATCACTAATTCCAGTTCACCAGTTTTATTAGTTTCTAGGCTTCTGACATTAGTGTACATACAATTAAGAGGTTTATGTATATTTTTTACCCTACACCTTTCCTTCTGAACTGTTCTAGTTCCTCCTTCCATTCCTCCCCCAGGTCTCTATCTGCACTATCTTCCCCAGTCCTCAGTTTAAACACTATTCCAGCCTTCTAGCCATCTTCTTCCCCAAAACAGCTGCCCCTTCCCCATTGAGGTGCAGCCCATCCCTATGACAAAGCCTGTAGCCGACAGAGAAGTCAGCCCAGTTCTCCAGGAACCCAAACCCCTTCTTCCTACACCAGTTCTTGAGCCACTAAAGTGGTATTATACCTACTAGAAATAAAAATTGAAAAAAATTCTAGTACAGTAGGTATAATACCATTTTAATTTAGAATGATCCCCATTCCTTAGATCTATTGTTTGTACGTGAAAGGTTGTGCTGCCATATTTTTATTATTTTTTAGTATGCTTGCTTTATGGATATGCACCTGTGAACATTACCTCCTATGATGCAGCGGGCACTGCCCCAATGAAAACAGCGGGCTCTGAAGCTGCCTGCGCCACTGCCACAAAGAAATGAGAGAAACTTATAGGAGGAGGGACAGGGGAGGGAATAAACCGCTGCGCTGTCTGAGCTTGTGAGTGTGGTGAACAGCAGCAGCAGCCTTCCCTTCTGACTGTCCTGTCCTCCTTAGTATCAGCCCGGGCCCCAGCTCCACAGTGTGCACAGCCCTCAGCAGCCAGCAGGTATCATCCCCTACCCACCCCAGTACAAGAGTCATAAGTCTGCCTGAAAATAAAGTCAGACAAAAACATATGTACCAGGCAGCCAGCAAGATTGGGGTAAATGTGACTCATTAACGCCACCTTTTGTTCAAAATACTTTTTTTCTATATTCACCCTCTAAAACCTACCTGCGTCTTATGGCAAGTGCGTCATATACTATAGGGCGAAAAATAAGGTATATAGCCTGAACTGCAAGGTGAAGGGAAACACATAGGTGCCTGATTACAGCTGTGGGAAAGGGAATCAGAAGAGATTCTTGTCACATTGCTATCCACCATACCCCAATATCTTGGAGGAGAAATTGCCTTGTTCCTTCACATCATTTATCTACTGCACCAAACCTTTTAAGGTGAGGACAACTTGGCTAAATCCATTATTCTCATTCCCCCATTTTGTATACATGCGAAACTCCATTTTGTGTCTCGCTGATAGTTGAAGTAAATTATGGAAGTTAAAGTGTTGGCTGAGGCCAGCAGTTGTGATTGTCCAGTCTTATCACAAGAAGCAGAAGCTTGTACATTCCAAGAAGCTGAGGTGATAATGTGTTATGTGCCATATGTTTCTATAGTTGCTTTTTGTAAGACTGATGCTTGGCTTATTAACTCGGCATTCCAATAGGCTGTTTTCTGTGGGATTTTATTGGACACTTTTGAATACTCTGAACAATTACAAAAGGTTTTGTATGTGTCTTCAATAAATCAGAGAAAGTTTGTATCGCACCATGTCTGTGCCTCAAGCTCTCCAGCACGCTGCATCTAATTGGGAACTATCTAGCAGACTGTGAGGCCTGAGCCTTAGTCTAAATTATTTCCTAATGGCTTTGGGGTGGTTTCCCTAACAAACCCCAGGGAGTGATGGCCTAAGTTAGGACACTGAGACACAACATCTCATCAGGGCCACTACCACTCCCATCCTCTGCATCGGCTCCTCAGGGGCTCGATGCACATTGATCCCTAGAAACCATCATATGCCCTGGGGAAAAAAAATCTAATAAATCAATTCAACTAACAAAGCCCATGGGTTGCCTTATCTACAACAGACAAAATACTATACTGGGGGGGTCATTTATCAAGAACAGTATTTTCTACTTCGGTCTTGATATCCCCTGAGCTGTTGGAGGATGCACTTAATTTTTGACCAAGTGCTTGCCTTGTCTTAAAATAAGCATGTCCTACGACAGTCCATATACAAATAGACATAGTCAATAGCTAAGAGGTACAAGGCTCCACCTCAGACCTTGACACATCTCATCTCATGGCTTCTCTCAGGTAATTGTATATTCACATTTATAAATAAGAATAAAAAGTACATACCTGGCAGTTTAAAGCATCTGTGCGAAAATCACGAGTGAAAACTCCACACAAAACTATTCCATTTGGTAGATCTTTATTGAACTGACTAATAACAGTCGCGACAACTTGATTTACAAGAGCCTAGATAAGACAACAAATGTATTGCATAAAGGTAAATCACTTGCTATATGTGTAAATTCTACAATAGTAATAATACAACTTAACAATTTTCTCATTAATGTTGTCTCAACATTAAAAGTATTGTCAGCTGCCAAGCACTTTTGGACATCTTCATCTCCCTGCCAGACCTGTAGAGGGAAGAATACTTACCTGTTCCCCACTGCTCAGTTCCTACTTCTTCAGGCTAAAGCTGCACCCGCCAATGCCCAGGCCGAACTAAATTTCTGGAATGTTTGGGGGCAGGGATAGACTGGGAAGTGGCTCTGGAAAAAAAAACAAGAACTAAACATAGCTCCATGTTGTGGGAGAGCTAAAATTGACAGAAGGTGGGGCCGACACGAGTAGTCATGTCAACTCAAGCAGGTGGGGTTAACAAATGTAAGCAGGGCAGAATACTGTGCTTTACTTTGGTATGTGGTTGTAAATCAAAACCAAATACCACAGTACAGCACAACATATAACCCCAATAGGACCAAATACCATAGTGCAGCACAATATACTGCCCTAGTAGAACATTTCTGGAGTGTAAAAATATCACAGGTTATAGTTGCTAGATTTTTGGAGAAGGGTCATAGACCCATGGAGCTATTCTGAAATAATCCTCCCCAATTCCAAATGAGAAAAATTGGCTTCCACCTCATGGGGTGTTTTGCCTTCCGCTGGATCAACTTGCAGGTTAACAGGGTGAACTGGATGGAATGATGTATTTTTTTCAGTCTTACAAACTATGCGGGAGATTTATCAAACTGGTGTGAAGTAAAACTGGCTTAGTTGGCCATAGCAACCAGTCAGCTTCCACCTTTCATTTTCCAAAGGACCTGTCAAAATGAAAGGTTGAATCTGATTGGTTGCTATAGGCAACTAAGTCAGTTCTACTTTACGCCAGTTTGATAAATGACGGCATATGTTACTATGGTGGGACAATATATTGTGGTGCACTCTGATATTTGGTTCTTCTGGGGTAGTGTTTTCTTCTGCATTGTGGTATTTGGTCCTACTGGGTCAGTATATTGTGCTGCAGAACAAAAAAGCACACTGCAGCAAAAATACTGCCCCAGTAGAACCAAATACCGCAATGCCCCAGCAGCCAAAGTACCTCCCTAAAAGCTGTCCCATGGTGATGGCCAGCACAAGCTGCCACGTTTTGTCATCGTCCTCCAGTTGTCTCTATGATATGGAGGAGAGGCTGATGAGATAAGACAAAGGCCACAGCAGTGAGGCAGCTCTATCAACAGCATAATACCTGGTCTTTCAGCTGCCCCAAACATAAAGGTGAATATAGCACTACATCTCTTACATCCAGTGACATCTTCTCTTACAGTGGCGTAACTACAACTAACTGGGCCCCACAGCAAATTTTTGAATGGGGCCCCCCCCCAGAAACTTCCTTGCAACCCCGAACTCACATGCAACCCTCACTCTTGTGGCTAGTCAAGATTGAGCTCTCCCAGACAAGGCCTGACAGCCGCTCCATCCGCTTTCTATAGTGTCACTGTATATAATGTTATTATATAATACTGTTGAGGGGGGCCTGACAATAAAATCTTTTAGTCTCCCTCCTGAGGGGGCCCCTTGTGGGTCTGGGCCCCAAAGCAGCTGCTTCCCCTGCTTCCCCTATTGCTACGCCCCTGTTCTCTTATGTATATGCCCTCTTTCCTCGTCTTCTCTATTCGGTCAAGATCGCCATGGCAAATTCTTTCAGCCACGTCTGTCGCTGCAGAATGTGCCATACAGACATCTTAGATTCCTCACTTTTCCATCATCTGCCCTACCTCCTCGATACAAACTCCCCATCCTCACGCACTAACAGTGTCATCCTGCTGCCACCCCCAATACTGTGTCTGCTGTGCTCCTCAGTGCCCCCAAATACTATACTGCTGAAAAAGTAGTGCCCCCAGTAGTAATGCTACCGATTAAAAAGCCTCCAGCAATAATGCTCCTCTATAGTGTCTCCAGTATTAATAATCCCCATAGTGCCTCAAGTAATAATAATGTCTCCTGAAATGCCCCAGTATTAAAAATGCCCCTATAGTGCCTCCAGGAATAATACTGCCTATCGTACCTCAGTAATAATGGCCATATAGTGCCCCAGTATTATAAATGCCCCCTATAATGCCCTCTGCCAATATTAATGCCCCCTAACGTAATGAGTAATATCCATAGTTCCCCAGCAATGCTCCCAATAGTCACCAAGTGCCCAGGAAAAAAAAAAAAAACTAATTCTCACCTGTATGGTGCTGTCCCCGATGCAGGCCACAGATCTCTTCTGGCCTACAGCCTGAGAAGCCTGTATCCCAGTGCAGGTGATCAGTTGTTATGAAGTCATTGCGCTGCATCTTGGCAGAGGCAGGACTGATGATGTCATTGTAATGCCTGGGACCCGTCACAGGCGGTAGCAATAACATTGCTTTGCGACTGATTTACTGCCTCATAGGCCTCAGGCCTGTGAATGAGGGGTAACAGTAGGGCAGGGAACCATTGACTGTCATGCCCCATCGCAGTATTCAACTGCATTCCTGTGCTGAGGATGATGATACAGTTAAATTCAGGAGAGGGATCTTCAGCTGCTGGCCAGGTATCTATTGGAAGTGCCAGGTTATGTTTCCGGTTGGCAGCAATGCAGGGAATTCAGGTGGTCCATCGGGAATCATCTTATTAGGGTCCTTTACAGGGATCATGTGCACTACTGCAGTCAATGACTGAAGGAGCCAGAAACAAGCTGCAGGGAGCAGGTAAGTATACTTCCCTCCACAGGTCTGACAGGGAGCAGGCTGCCCAAGAGTATTTGCTGGACAACTTCTTTATGCAAATTCTATAACATTAATGTTTCAAAAAGCTGATCACAAAAGACAATGGCCATACTTACTAAAGTGTACCTCATACTAATTAACATGGCACACGCTATTATAAAAACTACTACTGAGTTATGCCAGGTTGTACTTGAGTGGCTATTTTTGGTAAATAAATCACACAGCATGCAATTTGTAAGAGATGCCCTCTTTATTTTTTATACTTTACAAGTGTCTGAATAAGTGTTGGGTGGACTTGAATTATGGTTACCAGCCTTCTTTTCTGAAGGTGGATAGAAGAGATGCTTTACAACACTGTTAAATAAAGCTTATAAAAAACCTTGAGTCTTACCTTAGTGGGAGCAACATAGACTACAACTGCTTCATTGCTTTGAGACAAAACTTTCTCCATGCAATAATAAGATGCATACGTTTTTCCTGAAGATGTTGGGGCCACTATAACTGCAGATTCATTGTTGTCAACAGCATCAAGAAGTTCTCTCTGAGAATAGAAAAGTAGATTAAGGGGCTGGTACTAATAATTTTTGCTTTTACATTTTTATAGCAGTGGGCCATGCCTGGTGCTGTCCTACACTTCCTGGTGGGCACAGCCCTCATGCTACTAACCCACTTCCCAACTCTTGCATTTCTCCTTCCTCTTCTTGGTAGGCCAGACCACCAGAGTAACTTCCTTCCCTCTTGTGCAGGCAGCCTCTCACTGCCCGTAGGGTGCAGGCTCATGCTATATCTGGCTTTTAAAGGTCCAGTATGTGCCCTTATCTCCCCCAACCAATGGCTGGTTGCCCAGGGATACTTAAGATACCTTTCTTTTTGGGAAGATGCCTGAGCAATAAATTCTAGTCTGCTAGTGTCCTGCAACAGTGTGCTGTTATACAATTGTCTACCTGTGTACCTACTTCTGCCTGTTTTCTGGATTTGACCCCTCACTGCCTGACCTGACCACTGCATGATTTCTGTACTGACCATTCACTGCTTGCTCAGACCTTGGACTGTTCAGCAGATTGCTCAACTGTGCTTGTCCTGACCCAATGTATTCCAGACTACAGTTTTTCCTGAACCCCTCGGGCTCTATACTAGTGTCTCTTCACCCCTGTGAGTCAGCAGTCACTGGAACACAGACTACTCTGAGAGGTAATGACCAGGTGGTCTCCCTGTAGCAAAGTCCAGATCCCTGTATAAGGTTTAAAGGATAAATACCAGATGGCCACCTGCTCGGCACATCGCGGTGTTCGGGCGCCATGCTCGAGTCCCCTCCCCGCTACGCAGCCAATCAGCGTGCGGGGTGGTGCTGGCATTCACTGTAATGTTGTAGCCATGTTGGTTACTGGCATTACAGTGATTGGCTGACCGGGAACACGTCATCGGGTGCTATATAGCACTCGGTGACATGTGACCCAGCTCAGTCTTAGTCAGAGAGAGCTGCTGCAAAGAGGGACAGATAGTGTAAGGATAGGAATTTGTTAGGCAGGGTTAGTTTTTCTGTTCAAAAGACCCAAACGTCCTTTTAAGGACTATTGTTTCATCTGGCTGCAATATATATATTTTTGGGGGGCAAAAATTGGGCAAAATTGCCTGACCTTAACACCACCTGTGCAGCGTCTGCTGTATAACGTTTGCGCAAGGAGGGACAGATAGTGTAGGGATAGGATTTGGCTAGGCAGGTTAATGTTTCTTTTCAAAAGACCCAAAATTCCTTTTAAGGACTATTGTTTTATCTGGCTACAATATATATTTTTGGGGGGGCAAAATTTGCGCAAAATTGCCTGACCTAAATACCTGTGACATCCAGTGTATTTTTTTCTGGCGCTAATCACAGCGACATTTCCTGCGCTGCATCTGCTGTATAACGTTTGTGCAGTCTAAATATTTCTGACATTCATGTAATTCGTGTAATTTTTTCTGCCATTAGTGATGGCGATATTACCTGCGCTACATCTGCTGTATAATGTTTGAACATCCTAAATACCTGTGACATTCAGTGTAATTTCCTAACAATTTTTCCTCTAAAATCGATTTTATCTTCGGTTTTGGGCATATTATTGTCATTCTGTAAAAGAGGCGTAATACTCGGACAACTTCGTTCCCAGAAGCGACTTGGGAGTCCAAGATGCATCCAGACATCCTCCCCATGCTGTTCCCAAACCATTTCAGTGGTGTTTCCATCATTTTCTGACCTTTTCCTGTGAACCAGACACCCTCCCCTCTTCAAAGCAGGGGGTGCCTGGTTTAGTGCTCTGGTTCTCCCATTGACTGTAGAGCACTCGAGCATCACCAAGTGTTCTACCTGAGCACCAGAGCACCTGAGCACTTTGGTGCTCGGTCAACACTAGATCTAACTAAGCAGTGTGAGAGCCAGGGGCAAATTCTGTAGTACTTAAACACGATTTCAACTGACCTAGATGCTTAGACTACTTCCACCCAGACACCTCCACATCCTGTCACTGTGTCTGCACCACCACCGGTGCCAGGCTTAGCTTCCAGTGCTTGTAGCCTGCCTCTTCCATTACCTCTTCATTATAAAGGAGATCCCAAGTCATGTTTTGGGTTTTTGAACCAATGTAAAATTCACTTTGCATTACAGGACCACCAGCTATCCACAAATCAGTCTAAGGTGGCATACATAGTTTCACTCTTGTGAAGTGCTAGTTTTGATGACACCCCTCTGCCCTCCTACCCCCAGGAGTGGAGTGAGTGGAGAGGAGTGCCATGATTCTGGGTACATTAGTCTTGTTATTGATTGGAACTCTGGGCAGATTCTGCACTGTCACTCCCTCTGCCTGGCTTTAATGAAACCTGTCCAGGCTCCACAGGTTTCCCTGAATCTACAGGGCCTATCATCAACCTATGCTAGTTATGCAGATGTCTTATGATATAAGGGAGGTGGAGACCTTGCCTCTACACCAACCCTAAGACTGTCCCATAGGCTTTCATCCTGATACTATGCCTAATCTACGCGTTGACGTTGCCTGAGACTCAGGCCTTCCCCTGCTTGGGCTGGATTCTTCTTTGTGAAGAAGGATGGGTCTTTGTGACCCTGGATCGACTATCAGGGATTAAACCAGATCATGGTGAAGAATAAGTATCCTCTGCCACTGAACTCTTTGATAGGCTCTGTGGATTCAGATGTGAGAGGTCTCTGAGTGGAACACAGTATTTAACACCATAGATAGGCATTATGAATATTCCACCATGCCCTTTGGCCTTTCTAATGGTCCTGCGGTTTTCGAAGAGTTTGTAAATAATATCGTCAGAGATTTTCTCTATGTCTGCTTAGTGGTCTACCTGGACAGCATCTTTTTATTCTCTCCTGATTTGATTGCACATTGGAGGCATGCCAGGACTGTCCTCCATCATTTGATGGACAACATATTATAAGCAAAGTTTGAAAAGTTCATCTTCAAAAATACATTTTTGCCTTTCCTCGGATACATAACCTCTGTACATGGACATAGCACAAAAAAGTTCAGTTTTTGAAAGATTCAGTTTCAGACAAAGGGAGGACATGATGTTAGAGACAGCAGACAGTCACTGATGTTTTGTAATACAGCAGGGTGATGTCGGGAGATGAAGTTTATAGTTGTGTGTCATCAGCATAGAGATGGTACTGGAAACCAAATCTGCTGATAGTCTGTCCAATTGGGGCTGTGTAAAGAGAGAAGAGGAGAGGGCCTAGGACTGAACCCCGAGGAACCCGAAAAGCAAGAGGGAGAGGAGAAGAAGTGGAGTCAGAGGCTCATACACTGAAAGAGCGGTCAGAGAGATATCAAGAAAACCAGGAGAGGGCAGTGTCCTTTAGGCTGATAGATTGGGGCATGGTGAGTAGCAGATAGTGGTCTACAGTGTTAAAAGTTGCAGGGCGGTTAAGGAGAATGAGCAGAGAGTAGTCACCATTGCATTTTACTAGAGGAGGTCGTTTATCCAGGGAGTTATTCGTATTGCCTGATTAGAGTTGGGAAAGATTTTTTTCCCCCTAAAGTGAGGAAAATTGGCTGCTACCTTACAGAGTTTTTTTTGCCTTCCTCTGGATTAACTTGCAGGATAACAGGCTGAACTGGATGGACAGATGTCTTTTTTCAGCCTTATAAACTATGTTACTATTTTGTTGTCGGGAGGCAGTTTCTGTAGAATGTGAGGTGTGGAAACCAGATTATAATGGATCAAGGAGAGAGTGAGCAGAGAAATAGTGGATGAGGCGAGAGTAGACCAGTCGCTCCAGGAGTTTAGAAATGAAGGGAAGAGAGAGAGAGAGGTTGAAGATTTTTGTTAGGCGAGTTGACAGCCGGAAAGAGAGACTAGAGTAGGTGTGAGGGAATGGGGTCAGAAATGCATGTGGTAGATGTGTCCACTAACAATCCACATCCCCTGAAAGAACTCAAGGAGAACATCACAAACACTATCCGCAGCATCATTGCTGAAGAACTGCAAGCAGAATTGGCCAACATAATCCAACGTGCCCGAAGATGCATAGACCTGGACGGGGATCATTTTCAGCACCTTGTGACTTGTGGATAATTTAAAAAAACAATCCACTTGATCTTTCATCCTGTCATAATATCGCTTGAGGACGGCTACTTTTTTGTGGGCCACCCTGTATAAGACAAATAGTCACATTATATATAGGTTCCCAGTCATGTCGAAGTTAAAATTTGCCAGGGTAAGTATCACACAAGGTATAGCAAGAAATGTGTCACATGTGATGTATTTCCTAAAGAACAAGAAGCCTTATGCCCCTCCATATTTGTATTATTTACCTGCCATGTGTCTGGAATGAAGTGCTGCACTCTTGGATCCGGATCACTTCTCTTATCCCTCAGCAAATGCGGTCCCATATACTGGAGTTGGAAACGAGTTGAGCCAACTCCAACTGCATATTTCCTTTCTGTCCCCTCTTCCTTACAGTCAGGTAACTATTAAAACATAGATTTACTTATTTCCACTCCTTCATTTATATTGCAGTTTGTTGCATTAATATACTAATCATTTAAAGGGGTTCTCCAAGTTATATTTATTGATGACCTATCCTCAGGATAGGTCATAAATATCAGATCGGCGGGGGTCCGACACCCGGCATCCCCGCCGATCAGCTGTTTGAAAAGGAGGCGCACGCCGTGCCAGCGCTGCCTCCTCTTCACTGTTTACATCCTAGCCGTAACAGGGGTAGTGATGAGTAGTTGTAAATACACCTAACCGTCCCATTCATTTCTATGGGAAGAATCGCTCACATACAAGCGTCTTTTCTTAGCTACCATGCAAACTGTACAATATGGAATCAGATAAAATTCTTTCACGTGAATATGTATTTTGGTTTCCTCAAGCATGAATTTGAACAGCGCTGTGCTGTCCTTAGAATGTGTGCTTCTCTCACAAGAATCCCTTATAATTCATTTGGGTGATATCTGCTCTGTCCAGCCACATTAAGGCTACAAGCTGTGTGATATGTTTTGATGCAAGAGTCCGTGTGCTGCTATACAGCCTCCTGCACACCACTTTGACATGTGCACAAGATTTAAAGCCCCTTTCATGGGCTGATTATCAGGCATATTATTGGGAACAAACATTTGTATCAATGTTCCCAATATATGATCTATGTAAAAGTGACTTCAATCAGCTGAAGAAAGGGCAAATGCTTGTTCGTGGAATGAAAGCATTGTTGATACAGGAACCAAAATCTTTGTTTCAGGGCAGCAGAGTGTCCTTTATAAACAGCAAACTGCTATCCAGAAGCAATGATTCTCTATGTTGATCAGAGTGCACAGTAGCGATTGCTCACCTGCTTACAGAGGAGATGATTGCTGCATGTAATGCAGTTTTGCTTTCTCTGCCAAGCAGGCAGTTATCAGGAAGACCTAGTTCATTCCAGATATTTGCCTGCAAAGTTGGCTAGTCTAAAGGGTTCTTTAGTGAATTGCAATGCTGCATATAGTAGTCAACAGCTGACTTCATAGAAGTGTCATCCAAAGAGGCAACATTTTTTGATGTAAGAAATTTTGACTATTAGGCTACTTTCACATCCATTATAGCAGAAAAACGAAAATAACGGAAGTACCGGTAAATAACAGAAACAAATAGATTATAATGGGATCCATTAGGTTTCCATTAAGGAGAACGGTTTTGTAGCAAAGAAAAAAGTCCAGCATCTAGCACTCTGGAGAAAATACATCCAAAAACCAAAGTATACTCTGTTGCAAATCAGTTTACTTTCCAATATGCTTTAGAATTTTGGTAAAACATTAGAGTTCCCTTTCCACTTGTTGCCCTGGAAGAAAATTAACCCCATGTCCCCAGCAAACCAGCAATTTGTCAGCACCATAACAAATATCTTAAGAACTTGTAGAGGGCGGACACAACCACAAACACCAACCGGTTTTGTACAGTAAAATAACTGGAGTAAAAGGTCAACTTCTTGCAAATTTCTGGTTGGAAGATAATTTGTGGTGGCAAAAACTATATCCTTTTGTATTTCTTTCTGACATCTGAACTAATGTAGGTTTGTTCTTGCTTGTGATTGTATAATAAATATACTAATGTACCTTGTCTGGTCTCAACGAACAGGCAAGGTTGTCAAAGCCAAGTTCGCTGAGATAAGTAGCTATCCGATATCGATCTTCCTTTTTGAATAAGTCCTGGTTACTGTCCATGATACCCTGAATTATTTTCATTATCTCCACAACAATCTTTATGTCTCTTTCATCTTTAGCTGAAACATATAATAACAAAATAATTAAAACTCCTATAAGAAGACCGGAGACTGCAAAGTCTTCAGGGGAAAAAACTGAAAAAAACAGACAAACAAAAAAATACATTTTGTACGTATACAAACATGACCTATTTCGTGTGTATTATGTGATGCAAATTGGTAATTAAAAATAAAGTTGGGCAGTGCAGTAAGACAACCATTTATGTGTCATTGTGCTGTACACCTACCTTTTTTATGAAAGTCATTTTTATGCCAATACAGTGCAATAGCATAAGATCATAGAAGCTTCTATGAATTCTATGATCACATGACTCAGTGTCATCATGCGTGGGAATGAAGGACAATGTAGAAAAGTCTGTACAACCTGACAAATTAGAATGTATCTTTTCTTGGCTGTAGCTTGGTAGCCGAGAGACATGGCCGCTTAGTCCTCTGGCTCCTGCACCAATCAACTGAAATTGAGCTTTTGTAGCCTCAAATCCAGTAGATTGTTGTTTACATTTCTACAGATAATATCCGATTATGACCAGTGAGAATGCAGCCGACAACAACAACCTAAATAGGAGTTCTACTTTGAAAAGAACAAAGGCAGGGATGGCGTGATCCAGCTTCACTCCCCATCCTCTCCCAGCTCCAACCGTTTACACAATCAGCCTCTCCTACCTCACACGTACCTCCTTCACTGGTCGGGAAAGAGGCTGACTTTCCGGTGCACTCTGCCTTACCAATAAGGACTCCACGAAGAGGAGAACTTTGCTCCTCTGAGAGCTGCAAAACAGCACAACTATTACACTCTTCCCCATCCATGAGCAGTTTGGTGATGCAGAAGCCAAAGCTCCAAGACCCTTCCTGACTACACTCCGAGGTAAGAGACCAGCAAGAATCATATGTAGTCCCAGCACTGGACCGATTTAACATCTCTGACCCACTAGCTTCTGGCAACCTCCTTAAGGATATGTTACTAGCTTTTATAATCTCAGTGTAGAAAGACCTACAGCTACTCATTTCTCCCATTCATTCTTCTGTGCCAGACCTTACCTCTAGGGTTACCCATATTGAAAACAAGGTGGGAGACTTTGCCTCCTCTCACAACCATTTTGTGGATGCCCACAATAATTTGTTAAATGAGAATGATCAGCTGAAATCCAAAATAAGGCTACTTTCACATCTGCATTTTTCCTTTTCGGTATTAAGATCCGTCATAGGATCTCAATAGCAGAGGAAAACGCAGCAGTTTTGTTCCCATTCATTGTCAATGTGGACAAAACTGAACTGAATGGAACGGAGTGCACCAGAATGCATTCAGTTCTGTTCGTTTGAGTTCCATTGTTGGACAGAAAAACGCTGCAAGATTGTAATCTATGATGCTGTGTGCTCCTGTGCGCATGATCAATGCCGCTCTGGGACATATGGCCCGCTTATGGACCGTATGTCTCTGAGGTTTTTCAAGCAGCTATGTAGCTATGTTATGACCAACTAATATCCAGAGTAACTGCCATATGCAGCACGGACAGCAGCTAGATGAGCTGGGAGTGACTCAATAAGGTCCTGGTAGGTTGTCACATGTATCTGGAGCCATGCTGACTGCAGTGTATCCCACAGATGCTGGAAGGTGCGTGGGTGAGGATCCACAGAGCTAAAACAATGATCAAGTTGGTCCTACAGATGCTAAATTGGATTCAAGTCTGGGGAATTAGGGGGCCAAGGTAGTACTTGATAGTCCTGGTCATGTTTTTCAAACCAAAGTCAAACATTTCTAGCCATGTGGCATGTCTTGTAGAACGATACCTTCCACCCCAGGGAAGACAATCAGCATGTATGGATGTACATGATCTGCAAGGATGGATTCATACCCAAAACAGCTGAGGTGTCTTCCACATGGGTGAGTGGGCCCAGAGAATGCCACATAAACATTCCACAGACCATAGCACTGCCACCAGCCACTTGTATTCTTCCAGAAATAGCTGCAGGATGTTTGTTTTCTGCTGTTTCTTGCCTGACACACCAACATCCATCTGTTTAGAAGAAGCAGAAAACTGGACTCATCGAAGAAGGAGGAGGTTCAATTCCAAAACTGCCATAAAAAGTGTAGCCTTTTCTGCCGATGCAGTTTAGTTATCAGAGATGCAGTGACATACATCTGCTTCAGAGCCCCATATGCAGTAGGGTTGGCAGAGCTGTTGTTTTGGACACACATCTGGTAGGTGGTCTATTCTCACGCACCTTCATAGCCGACACTCACCCCTCACATCAATGGCACATGGTGCTCCACAGTTTTTATGTTGTGTATTCACAATGGTGCAATTTGCCAATCATGGTACAATTTTACCACAGCCTCATGCAGTTTACAAACTGCACAGATTCAAAAATACTGCCACCCCTGTTCTGAAAGCCAATGATCATCTCTTTTTGCAACTCTAAAATCGCCCCTTTTACCCATGACAGCAGCGAGGGATATGCGTGCAAACAGCCTATCACACACCTTATATACCACCAGGAAAGCTCACAACATGTGACTTCCTTCATCAGCTACATGCTGCTTACATCGAAAGTAGGATATGGTCATCATAATGTTACTCGACCATATATTTTCTATAGTATTCTTTTCACGCCAAATAGGAGAGGTGTATTTAAGAAGTTACTGTACATTTCTTCCAATGTCATAAACCATTAAACACAGAATTTGCCGAATTCTACAAAAGAATTTGCTTTGTGACTAATTACTTCGTTACGAAGCACATTTCTTTGTAAATAGCAGGCGCAGTGAAAGGGAACTGCAATAGTTCCGCCCCCACCCCCGCCCCTCAATCATTGAACTCTCAGATGCTGCGTTCATCACTGATCGCAGCATCTGAGATCCTTATTAAAGCATTTTAGTGTTTGCAATTTAAAAAAAACTGTAATTACCTTATCCATTTGATCACATAGAGGATGCTGCAGCCATCTTGCTTGAAGATCCAGCGTGAAATCTCAGATGATGCGTGATAATGTCATCACGTCAGCCAGCCTGGTGACCTAATACGTCACCACGCACGAGATTTTGCATGGGATCTTTAAGCTAGATGGCCACGGCTGCCTCTTCACGCTCAAGGTATGTATGATTTTTTTTATTTTTGCCGCCATTTCAGGGGAAAAAAATCGAATCATTACCATAAAGCACAAGGAAATTCGGCTTCGCTGTGAATCACATTTTTCCAGAAATTCAGATCAAAGTCAACTTCGATTAACTCAACTTGAATAATGACTTGCAATCACATACCATCTGTAAGTTTATACACCATATAAAAGCTTCACTTCAAGATGCCTTCATCTTACCATTTAATGCATTGCCCAAAAAATATCAGATTTTTTTAAAGTAAGATTTTAAAGTAGCATTTCCAAATTCATGTTTTTATGACATACTTGTATCAATAAGACATATAAAAAAAAAATCATTGGGTGTTAGACCTCCACTGTCCACACCAAACCTTAGAACAGACTGGTTGCTCTGTATTCAGATAGATGGGGATTACAAGAAATGGCTGATAGCTAGAATTAGTTTATGAAACCACTTTTAGAACTTGAATAATTCATGCTAGAATAGTATCCCTTGCTAGGTAAATAAAGATTAAAAGAATATATTATATTGTTATTAATTGCTACAGTAAAAATACCTACATTTCGTTTTGCACTCTTCGGTCCATTTATCAAAGCAGATTGCTAATGCTCTTAACTGTGCTTGGTATCTCACATAGGGTGTCCGGAAAGATTTGATTAAGTTTTCCAAGTTTTGCAATCCAGAGTAGAAATCTGCCGTGATTTCTTTTTCCAAAGATGCAACCTTATTCTTCCATTTTTCGTGCTCCTTTTTCTCTTCTTCAGCTTTGTTCTTCTTTTGGTTTTCTTCTATTATTTGATCTTTTTTTTTCTTCTGTAAAGAAAGGAATGTTTAAATAAATTTGGCAGATGCCTGGTAAAAACTATTCCATGGAGAAAAATGTAAATAGTTATACAGTTTTTTTCTGGTTTTAGGTTAATAATAGCTAAATAAATGAAAATCTGTCCAACCTACTGTATGCTTTTTTTTGTGTTTCAATTTCTTGTCATTCTCAATATACAGTATTATACAGGATACTAATTTGTCGTCAGTGAATGTGAACATCTGTTTTTGCATTCTTAGGTTAAGTTCACACTGAGTTTTTTATGGGAGATTTTGGGGTAGATTTTCCTGCGGGTTTTGTTAGCCAAAGCTTGAAGTGGATTCGAAAAGAAACTGAAACATAAAGGAAGGATTTATATTTCTCTTTCTTTCTGGATCCACTTCCAGATTTGGCTGACAAATCTGCCACAAAACCTATTCCATAAAAAAATTCCATGTGAACCTACCCTTTTAAAGGGGTTGCCTGAGCTCTTAATATCGATGATCTATCCTCAGGATAGGTCATCAATATCAGATCAGTGGGGGTCTGACACCCGGCACCCCCACTGATCAGCTGCATGAGGAGATGGCGTACGGAGTGTGCATATGCCGTCTGCCGTCTCTTGTCCTGTCCACTGCTGCTATTTCTATGGCAAAGCAGCAGCAAAGCAGGAAGAAGGACGGCACCAGGGACAGACTGGGAACTTAAAGTAGCCCTGGAAAAAAATACTAAAAGCGTCACCATTTGGAAGTTGGGTCCAAATTGATGGAAGACAGGGCCAGCAATACCATATTGTGGCACATTATACCACCACAACAGAGCCAGATACCACAGTCCATCAAAAAATATTGCCAGCAGCACAAAATACAGCCACAAAAACTTCCACTGGCCGGCCGTGAGGAGGGCCAAAGTGACCCCCTGGGCATTGGGCCACCGGGAAATTTCCCTGTAAAGGCCCTTTTAGACGGGCCAATGTGTCTCCCTGCCCGAGCGCCGATCAGCGATATCGGCGCTCGGGCAGGGAGCCTTTACACGGCCCGATGAATCGAGCGCCGGGCCGCACGAGTGATCGCTGTATCACTCGTGCGGCCGGGAAGCTCCATACTGTCAGGCGCACATCGCCTGTTTACACAGGCCGATGTGCGCCCGACAGATTGGATCTTTTGTAGAAACCAAAAGATCCAATCAGCCGACGAACGAGGGTTTTGCTCGTTCGTCGGCTGATTAGGGCCACTTTTACACGGGCCGATTATCGGCACTAGCGTTCCTAGGAACGATTTTTCGGCCGATAATCGGCCCGTGTAAAAGGACCTTTAGGTCTATGGCCAATCCGCCCCCCGCACTGCACATGCTCACTGTGCGCCGTCTCCTCATACAGGTATTGGCGGAGGTGTCGGGAGTCGGACCTCTGACGATCTGATATTGATGATCTATCCTGAGGATAGATCAATAGTAAAAACCCAGACAACCCCTTTAAGGCAGCAAACGTATACATACTTAATACTGTTGTCAGCTTAGTATATCGCTCTGTAAACGAAATCAGCAGCTGCACATATCTCTCAATATAAGATACTGATTTGCTGTGAGTGTGAACATTTGTTTTTACATTCTTTAGCCAATTTCTCATAAGCGAATTTCCAATCCATGTATGGTACAAACTTCTTGTACCAGAATCAACTGCAAATGTTAATAAATAGGACTATTCATATGGGCATCTAATTTCCGTCAGTATTTGAAATGAAATCAACATGTCCGGGTTTTGTGCGTATTCATCCAAAATAAACAGATTATAGTCTGTGGGAGTGCATCAAAAATTAGTAAAGAAGGAAAATGCACCTAATTTCGGATGAAATACTGAAGCAATAATGATGGAAAATCATCTGGAATCCATGCGTATTACAGAGCTGGATTACACATGGATTTCCATACGTTCGTGTGAAAGCGTATTTAGGGTTTTTTGTAAAAGATTTTGAGGTAGATTTTCCTGGTTTTGTTAGCCAAAGCCAGAGGTGGATTGGAAAGGAATCTGAAATATAATGGAAGGAATTATACCTCTCCTGCTTGCTGGACCCAATTCCGGATTTGGAACTCTATATGAACCTATCCCTTTAAGGCAGCAAACCCATACATACATAGTTCTGCTGTCAGCTGAGTAGTATATCCTCTGTAAGCAAAATCAGCAGCTGTACATATCTTACTTCGAGGTTATATCAATGGGAGGAATTTATTGTTACATTTGTGATGCAAACTTTGTGCAAAATTTGTGACTTTACGCTGCTCTCTGGGTACGAAAGCGGACATGGTTAGAATTTAAAAAAAGTCACAAAAAAATTGAAAGATGGGCAAACACTGTGCCCTGTTAATTAAATTTGATGCAAATTACAGTAATACAGACTCAAGAAAACATTCAAAAATCCCTATTGTGATAAATGGAACCCTCCATACTTCGAAGTCCAGGAAATTTAGTTCACAGATCATTGCTTAGAATGGATACATTTAAAATTTATATCCACTTCAGGAGTAGGTACAGGAGTGGGTATATAGGTATATTCACACATAGCAGATATACAGTCCTTGTAATGCAGAAATTTTTTGGACTCTCCTATTGATCTGTATGGAGCAAATCTGATGAGTGAATTATTTGTACTGGTTTGTAATTTGTAGAGAGAGAGAGAGAGAGTGATAGAGCAAATCTGTCTGGTTTTTGTCCTGAAAGAGCTAATTGCAGATGTGAGGCTGGCTTAGCTATTTTACTAGCCTTGCTATATAAGGCCTTGTTCACACATCAGTTATTTGATTAGTTATTTTCATCAGTTATTGTGAGCCAAAACCAGGAGTGGAAGCTACACAGAAATAAAGTATAATGAAAAGATCTGCACCTGTTCTGTTTTTTTGACCTGCACCTGGTTTTGGCTCACTATAACTGATGAAAATAACTGATAAAATAACTGATGTGTGAACAAGGCCTAAGTCAGTTTAAAAGGCTGATCACTGTAAGGTTAGGTTGCACACCAAATATGGTAGCTTGGATCGCAGGAGATGGGTCCCAAACCAAATTTAGTAATAAAATAAGATACCTGTATTCCACAGTGCTGCTTAATTGCTGCTGTATTAATTTATTAAGATGAGTATTCCAGTAATTACAGACAAATGAATGTTTTTGGCCACAGGCCTTCTCCAGAGTACTGGATGAGCCGCACCGGGATTTACAGCATGTGAAAGGGCACAATGGCCCAAATTTATTGTATTACAGGGCAACTGCCCTGTATGTATGGCGCTGAGCAATGACTGTAATGATTTATTGTAGTTGTGAAACACTCAGCCTTTTTAATCCGTTCAGAAAGAAAGCTGAACTTAACATGTTTTTTGCATATGGATGTCTCTTTATTTGTCTGAAGTGAATTGCGAAATATTTGGGTTTGTTAGAGTTAAAGGGGATGTTCCACCAAAAATATTCAACAGATTTCAAACCAGCACCTGCATCTGAATACTTTTGTAATTGCATGTAATTAAACATTTTGTATAGCCACTGAGTTATTCTATACAATGTATCTGTATGGCGCCATCTGCTGTTTGTTCTTTTGCTTATTCCTTGTCCTGCTCACTTAGAAGGCCGCACATGCTCAGTTTCATCCTTCACCTGATCTGTAATAGGGAGAGCTGAGACATGCCCCCTTAGCTGCAGCAGAAAAGACACTCCCCTTGAGCAGTCAGCTTAATATAAATCTAGCAGACCAAGACTCTTTTCTGTATATATTTTTTCTTATTGGTCCAGAACAGCTACCTGAATCCAGTATTTATAACATAGCGCAACAAATACCATTTCACTAGTTGTACTTGCCATCTCCTTGATATGTTATTGTAACATACTATGTTCTCACCTGGGGCTCCTTTTTCCTTACAACAGTCACATGAGTAGAACTTTTCACTTCTGGTTGATCTTTCTGCAATATAATCTTCTTAGGAGTTTTCACACCTAAAGATTGTCCATACCGATATTGAAAAGTTTGTAGTTTTTGATACTCACGTTGTGAACGCTTATCCTTTCTTCTGTCTGTCAGAATATTAAAAAACACATTTTGCTATAATTATTTCCATTGGATTCTTTTATTTTGAATGTTAAACATATAGGGGCTCATAGAAATGATGTATCTTGTGTAATACCATTAAATCAAAGCTTATCTGAAATAACAGGGTACAAAGTATCCAAGTGGTCGATGTATTGGAGACATATCTTGATACTGCAGCATGTATGCAATAGATGACTCGTTGTCACGCGCAAGTGTGTGTGGGGGGGAACCAAACCAAGCGTAGGAGGGAAAGGAGATTAGGCCTAGAAACTAAGGAAGGAAGATGGACACCTCTTACAGGAAACCCTGGCTCAATTCCTGTCTATCTACCAGTATGAACAGGCCTCAAAAGTTAGGCAAGTTCATACACAGGAACCTAAACACAGAACTGACCCTATAGAACCCTGGAAACTAATGACAGGAATGAGTCTACCTGTTCCTCCAAAAGGAAGGACAAACAGGTGTCTCCCTAAGGCCCAATAACAAAACAACAGGAGGGAAAGGGAAACTTATGTTTCAATGAAGAAATGGAGGCTCCAGGATCTCAGCGGAAAACCAAACTGCTGCTCACCACCACAACAACTGAAGCTATAAACCGCAAGGAATAGTGGGAGAAAAAGCAATAAATAGGGGAGGGACAATTACCACACCAGGAACACCTGAGGGAAAAGGGTGTGGTAAAAACCAACAACAAAAAGGGAAAACATGTCAGATTATACCACGTGTTGCCAATCTGACAGACCTCCTGTTATCTGTCATAGGAATGTCCGTGACACTCATGTACTGTATGCATGAGGTGAATTCATCAGATGAATGGGAGAGTTACGTTCTGAAACAAGTCTATCACATGTGTACTTACCCTTGTCTAGTCAGTATTTAGTGAAAGACACTTGTTACATTAGCTGTCCATGCCTGCCTAAGCTCCTCTGCTCTGAGTACATATATGAGGTCCTTTATCAAACTGGTAAAAAGTAGACCTGACTTAGTTGCCCATAGCAGCCAATCAGATTATACCTTTCATTTTCCAAAGGAGCTGTCAAAAATGAAATGTGGAATCTGATTGGTAGCTCTGGTCAACTAATCCAGTTCTACTTTACAGCAGTTTGATAAATCTCCCCCATAATGTAGTAGATGTGACCTGGAGTCCTATTTAACACCATAGATAACACAGTGATAATCCTAAGAACATGTAGAAGATGTCACCTGCAGTCCCATGTAACACCACAGATAACACAGTGAAAACTCTATCTACAGATGATCCAGTAAATGTCACGTGCAGTCCTATGTAACACCAAGAGAGACTACTGCTTGTTTATAAGTGATTTACTGTCTTATTTAACTGCTGGATTCATATCTAAATTGCTCTGAAGGTGTGCTGTAAAGAGCTAGGACGCAGAAACTCCTGTATGTCCACGTCCTGTGTATGGGCAGACATGATCCCAGCTTGTCTCCTCCCACCAGCTCAGAAACAGTTTTGAATTGCAGACAGATTGCAGAGGGAAGAGGGGCTAAAACTGCTAAATATAATGGCCAGAAATAGTGTTATTCTTCATGTACACACACATGGCAGCATGTTATAAAAAAAATTACCTGAAACAATAGTTACGGTTTAAGCCATAGTACTACTATGACTCAAATAAAGAATGCATCAGATTCAGAAGTCTGTGGCAACACTACCATAGCAGCTAAATACACTTCAGATACACCTCCTATTCATCAATGTATTTTACCCCATTTCCATTGATTTCTGTGAGTATAACACTGTATCTAATTGAAAGATGTAACCATTGTTCCCGAAAGGGCTGCAGCAGGCTCTGACTAGGCTAATGAAAATACACTGTTTAGTTGGTCTGTATTGTTAATGGTCAAAGGCACCTAAACCTTTATATAAACTTTTAATATGATGTCTCTAATGGCCTAATAAAATTATCTCTAATCTACTTTATTCATCAATTTTTCCTACCTAAAGCACACCATTCACTGTGCACTTAAAACTCTGCTCTCTGTACACCAGTGACCCCTCCGTATACGAAGTACATTTTATGAACGGGCAGCAGCAGAGCCGTGATTACAGGCAGGAGCGCACATTACTGCTCCTGCCGGTGCTCCCTAGACGATTACTAACTCTTGGCATGGTACATGGGTACCCTGTACTCATGTACTATGCCAGGATTAGCTGAGTGGAGTGGGCTCCTGCTTCTGCCTGCTCCACTAAGCTAAGAGAACTGCATAGAAAAGAGCAGATCAAAACCTATGCAGTAAATATACTCTTATGGCCTTGAAGGCAATGCAATTTTTCCCCAATCTTTGCAAAACTGTTTAACCTTTGTCAGGTCGCAAGCCACATAGACACTATCACACATTAAGAGTATGTGATGGAAAATACAGTGAAAAAGTCTGTGGTGGATTTTGACATGGAGCAACATGTATTACTTGTGGTTTTTGCTGCAGAAATGGGTGGTGGATTTCACCCTTCCTATGGCAAAGCATGAAATCTGTGGTGAAAATCTGCAGCAGAGAAGCACACATTTTTTAAAACGTATTTCTGGTCCAATTCTAACAAATCCCTAAAAAAATTGCCTTGGGTCCAAATTGATTTTACCCAAATCAAAAGGGCTCCAATTTATTTGAACATTGATGCATTAAACTCTGAGGTTTCCTATTTTTTCCTTCTTGTTTCTTTTTCAATTTTTCTCTCACTCCCTCTCCTTTTACGCTCTTTAACGTAAAGACAGCAATAGTACATACTGTCAGAGTGACACTGACATATGTAGCTATGGATAACCACATAGTTGATAGTGTTAACAAACAGCCTATTAAAAAACGCACTGGACCATTAGATTTATGCTTTTAAAATTAAAGAAGTTCCAAAAATTGCCCATTATCTGGGGCAGATGTCTGCCAGTGCTTAAACATAGATTAACAGTAGGTACCCTGGTTGGGACCAACTACACACTACTATTGTGTACTAAAATACGCCTTAATTGTGCACTTATAAACGGGAGAAAAATTGCAATAGTTTTTGTTTTGTTTATTTCTTTTTTTAAATACAGGCCCAATTGGACGTCCCCTGGTTGTGACCACAATGTACACTGCAAGTGAGAGCTAAAATATGTTTAAAGGTTTTTTCCGAGTTATGAAAAAAATATATATAGTACTGTAAATCTGATGGGCAGTAATATATAACTAAGATAAGCAATTTTAGGCAAAAATTTATAAAAAAAAATCTATATTTCCTCATTTGCCTGGTTCTCTTCTGGTGGCTCTTTGTTTACATACAATAATAACAATCTCTGCCCCCAAAATCCCCCCCCCCCGCCCCGCTCTGCGAAGGGAGTGAATAAGTCTGCTCTGTGTGAAATGTCTGCCTGCTATGATACTCAGCAGCATGTTGTATGTGTAGAACTACAAGTACCAGCTGTACAATGACATTACTGATGCACACAGGACTCTTATCTGTTAGTGCACGAATACCAGATGGGGAGGGAGGAAAGCTGACATGACCCTGAGTGAAATCTGAGAAAGCAGCAAGTTTAGAAGCACAAAGTGCTGGAAAAGCTGTTATATTTGATTAGTTAGAAACATGCAAATGACAAAAAATAACTCAGACAACTCCTTTAATTGTGCACTTATATATAAAAGGTATTTTGGAAAAGTTATAGGCCTAATTCGACGTCCCCTGGCTGCGACCACACTATACACTGCAATTGATGAGCCTATAATATACTTAATTGTGGAATTATATATGGCAGAAAAATTGCAACATGTTTTGGGAAAATAGAAAAAGGTGCAATTGGATGCAATTATCTGGCTGCAAGTAAATTATACACTTCAATTGACAAACTAAATATTTAAACATTTTTTAGCATTATAAACTATATTACTATGTTACATTAATATAGAATCATACTGTAGATAAATACAAAGAAAAATCGATATTGTACCAGGGGTGTAGCTAAAGGCTCATGGGTCCTGGTGCAAGGGTTCAGCTTGGGCGCCCCCTTCCCTCAGTGCTTTGTGGTCAGGGGCAGCCTTCGTGCTGCCTGAGGCAAAGGTTGAAACAGCAACCCCCCCAAGCCAAATTTTTGACCTAACCCTTCCCTCCAGCCAGAGGTTTAACTTGACCAGCATACAATTTCTATAATACTGGTGTCATCTTATGCGGCACAAGGATCTTTGGGCCCCCTCAGGCTCCTGGGCTGGGTAGCGACTGCTACCTCTGCACCCTCTATAGCTACACCCCTGTATGGTACTATATTTTAATATTTATCATTCTATGTTGTTACCTTCTTGATTACATTTGGTTCTGTCATAGTCATCACTTAGCAGACGGTCTGTATGCCAGTGAAAAAGTTCATCATATGTTTTTGTGTTCATCAAGGAGGGAATACGTGGGTCTTCACTAAATAAATAAATTAAAAATAAATAAATAAATAAAGCAATAAAATAAAACCAATGTATTAAATTAAAATCTGCTATAAAAGTGTAAAGCCCAATCCTACTCTCTACAAATCTGTATACCTGTTTAATACTGGTAGTTCCTTTATCATATCTCCAGCATAATCATCAATGACATCAGATCGGAGTGGTATCAACCCAACAGGTAGAAATTCTTTCTTTTCAACTTGGCAAAATAAAATTATACAAGTTACAATATGATTCATGAATAATAAAGTATAATATTATTACTTGTGCAGTGGTAGCTGCACACTTTACTCGTCTGTTTGCTGACCATCATTTCAATATGTCCAATCGTTTTGTTCTTGGGGGTGATATGCAGCAATTTAAAGGGAGTCTTTTACCTGTTTTTCACCAATATAAGGCCTTATTCACACATCAGTATTTCGGTCAGTGATTTCCATTAGTGATTTTGAGCCAAAACCAGGTGCAGCTCTAAACACAGATCAGATGCAGATCTTTCCTTTATACCTTATGTCTGTGGAGGCTCCAATCCTGGTTTTGGCTCACAATCACTGAAGGTAATCACTGACCAAAACACTCATGTGAATAAGGCCTAACTAAAAGCACTGCCCCACAGAAGATTGCATACACATCCCAGACATACCTGTGTGCACTCTGTGCCTTTATTCCATGTTCAGAAAATCACTTTTAGGCTCCATTCACATGTCCTGTTTTTCTTTCCTGATTCGATCCTGATCCTGATCTGGATCCATTCATTTCAATGGGTCCTGAAAAAATCAGGATCGAATCAGGAAAGAAAAACAGGACGTGTGAATGGAGCCTTATTCTGCTGTAAAACAGCTCCCAAGTGCCCAGCTCTGCTGCTGCAAGTGCTCAAAGCAAACCAGACTGAAGAGGGGAGGGCTGCTTTAGCTGCTCATATCTTGGGATTGGTAGCAGATAGAAAAATGGTTCTCAAAGCTTTCAAATGATACCAAAATCACAGCATTATATCCAGTATCAGAAGATATAGCTGTTAGAAATCCAGTTAGGGGAGAAAGCTGTTTTTAGTTTCACTTTCAGCTCGGCATTTGTGAGCTGTTTTCCAGCAGAATAAAGGTGCTTTTCCTGGACATGTAATACAGACACACAGTGCACACAGGTATGTCTGGGATGTGTATGCAATCTTCTGGGGCAGTGCTGTTAGATATATAGGTGAAAAACAGGTGAAAGACCCCCTTTAAGGTCGCTTTACATGGGACAATTTAGCAGACACGAAGGAAGCATTCTTTCCCGGCAAGCACCTGCTTGCAAGGGAAGGAGACCAGTGCATTTATTGGCAGCGATCTCTTCCACAGTATGGGGAGGAGGAATCGCTAACCCCATCGCTTACCCCATATAGAATCATTGTTTGCTAGCAGCAGAGGCTGTTTAGACAGCACGATCTGCTGACGGTAAGAGATGGTTTAGGTGTCTGCACAGATGATCCAATCACCTGACGAGTCGGCGGCACCTTTACACTGCCAGATAATCACAAACAAGTGTTCATATAAACGTTCATTAGCAGTTATCTGGCAGATTTTTGGCCTGTGTAAAGGGGCCTTTACTCTCCCCACTGGAAATAGTAGAATCTAATCAGTTGCTGAAGAGCAACACTGACAACAATATTGGGCAACGTGTCATATTTCTTAGAACAATTTATATGCTTGACACCCATTTTGGGCATGTTCAAGGCTGAGACATATTATTTCCTACCATGATTGTATGCACAAACCTAAAGGTCCCGTCACACTGCCCGATATTTTGTCAGATTATCGCTAATAAGCATTCATATAAATGTTTATTAGAAATAATTGGTCTGTTTAAAGGTGCCACTGATTACCCAATGAACAAGCTAAATGCTTGTTGATTAGGTAATAGATGGTTAGTGTAAACACCTAAATCATTGTTTGCCGACAGCAGATTGTGCCGTCCAAATAGCCTCTGCTGCCCACAAACAATTATTCTATATGGGGATAAGTGATGACATTAGCGATTGCTCCTGCCCATACTGTGGAGGGAATCACTGCATGTAAATGCAGTGGTTATGTCCGCTGACAAGCAGGTGATTGTTTGGATGGAATGCATTCTTTAGGTCCCTTTATACTACTCGTGTCACTGGCGGAACCAGTGAAACCTAAATTCCACCTGCACCTCTGTCCCTGCCTCCTTGCATGATTGGCAGACCCCAACTGGTCGACAGTCCCTGCTTATTTATGTGCTGGGGCTTACCAGGGAAAACTGAGGGAAAGAACAATTAACAAAGCGACAAGCAGGCACAACAATACGAGAAAAATCCTCAGATTAAAATGTACCGGTTAAAACCAAGAGAGAACAATGAAGCCAAATCAGAGAGCAGATCACTAAATACCAAGCCAAGGTCATACACGAGCAGTCAAGTCCAGGTCCAGATATATCAGACAGAAGCGAGTCCAAGAATCAAGCCAGGGTCAAACCAGGAGATGCAGAAAAGCCAAATCAGAATCCAAGAATCAGGGTCAAAAGGAGTAGCCAAAGTCAGAAGTCAGGAGGTCAGAACAATCCACAATCCAAAACACTGGTGAGGTATGTAGAACCATTCACAGGCAATCTTTAACTAGCAGATGTACTGTTTATATACCCCACACTTCCTGGTTATGTAATGCACTGCATGGTCACATGACACGCCTAGCCTCACGTGACCTATGACATGAAAATACCTGATGTGGGAGATCAGAACATCTCCCTGGCAACTGGATGCTGGAAGGCACACCGAGAATCGCGTCTGCCAACACTGGTAGTGACAGCTCGATTGAGCAGGTGATTCTCAGGAAGGAAGAGTTCCTTCCTAACAATTGCCTTCTCTCCAATTGAGGTGACTGCTGCATTTACATCCAATGATCCTCTCCACAGTATGAGGAGAATCATTGTTTTTGGGCAGCAGAGTGCTGTTTAGGCAGCATGACCCGCAGCCAACAAATGATAATTTAGGTGACCACATGAATGATCTATTACCCAATAAACAAGCTTTTCACTCATTCATTGTATAATCAGCGGTACCTTTAAACAAACCGGTTATTGCTCATTCAAATGCTCATTAGCGATAATCTGCCTGAATATCAGGCAGTGTAAAGGCCCTTTCCCAATAATTCTTTGCTCCATCAAGCAATTTAAAGGGGCTATTACTTAAAGGGGTTTTGGAGATTTTAATATTGATTTAATATTAAATATCTGCAGGTCATCAATATCAGATCAGCGGGGGTCCGACCCCTGGTACCCCCACCAATCAGCTGTTTGAAGAGGAGGCTGTCCTCACTTACAGTACAGACCAAAAGTTTGAACACATCTTCTCATTCAAAGAGTTTTCTGTATTTTCATGACTATGAAAATTGTAGATTCAAACTGAAGGCATCAAAACTATGAATTAACACATGTGGAATTATATACTTAACAAAAAAGTGTGAAACAACTGAAAATATGACATATTCTAGGTTCTTCAAAGTAGCCACTTTTTGCTTTGATTACTGCTTTGCACATTCTTGGCATTCTCTTGATGAGCTTCAAGAGTTAGTCACCTTAAATGGTTTTCACTTCACAGGTGTGCCCTGTCAGGTTTAATAAGTGGAATTTCTTGCCTTATAAATGGGGTTGGGACCATGAGTTGTGTTGGGCAGAAGTCAGGTGGATACACAGCTGATAGTCCTACTGAATAGAGTGTTAGAATTTGTATTATGGCAAGAAAAAAGCAGCTAAGTAAAGAAAAAAGAGTGGCCATCATTACTTTAAGAAATGAAGGTCAGTCAGTGCGAAAAATTGGGAAAACTTTGAAAGTGTCCCCAAGTGCAGTCGCAAAAACCATCAAGCGCTACAAAGAAACTGGCTGACGTGAGGACCGCCCCAGGAGAGGAAGACCAAGAGTCACCTCTGCTGCGGAGGATAAGTTCATGCGAGTCACCAGCCTCAGAAATCGCAGGTTAACAGCAGCTCAGATTAGAGTCCAGGTCAATGCCACACAGAGTTCTAGCAGCAGACACATCTCTACAACAACTGTTAAGAGGAGACTGTGTGCAGCAGGCCTTCATGGTAAAATAGCTGCTAGGAAACCACTGCTAAGGACAGGCAACAAACAGAAGAGACTTGTTTGGGCTAAAGAACACAAGGAATGGACATTAGACCAGTGGAAATCTGTGCTTTGGTCTGATGAGTCCAAATTTGAGATCTTTGGTTCCAACCACCATGTCTTTGTGAACGGTTGGACTCTACATGCCTGGTCCCCACCGTGAAGCATGGAGGAGGAGGTGTGATGGTGTGGGGGTGCTTTGCTGGTGACACTGTTGGGGATTTATTCAAAATTGAAGGCATACTGAACCAGCATGGCTACCACAGCATCTTGCAGCGGCATGCTATTCCATCCGGTTTGCGTTTAGATGGACCATCATTTATTTATCAACAGGACAATAACCCCAAACACACCTCCAGGCTGTGTAAGGGCTATTTGACCTAGAAGGAGAGTGATGGGGTGCTAAGCCAGATGACCTGGCCTCCACAGTCACCAGACCTGAACCCAATCGAGATGGTTTGAGGTGAGCTGGACGGCAGAGTGAAGGCAAAAGGGCCAACAAGTGCTAAGCATCTCTGGAAACTCCTTCAAGACTGTTGGAATACCATTTCAGGTGACTACCTCTTGAAGCTCATCAAAAGAATGCCAAGAGTGTACAAAGCAGTAATCAAAGCAAAAGGTGGCTACTTTGAAGAACCTAGAATATAAGACATATTTTCAGTTGTTTCACACTTTTTTGTTAAGTATATAATTCCACATGTGTTAATTGATAGTTTTGATGCCTTCAGTGTGAATCTACAATTTTCATAGTCATGAAAATACAGAAAACTCTTTGAATGAGAAGGTGTGTCCAAACTTTTGGTCTGTACTGTATATTAGCCATAGTATAGGAATTAGCCATCCTATAGAAGTGAATGGGACGGCTTCTTTTATTTACACTTGCTTGCTGCTGCAATGTCGATGGCGGGCAGGTAAACAATGAAGGGAAGACATCGCTGACAAGAGCGCAGACTTCTCTTCAAACAGCTAATTGGTGTGGGTGCCAGGTCTCGGAACCCCCTCCGATCTGATATTGCTGAGGATACCGTAGGTAATCAATATTAAAATCCAGGTAAACCCCTCTAACAAATTAACATACTACAGTACACAACTAGAGGAATATCTAGATATGAAAATGCTACTACATATTGGTAGTTAAATTATCAGAGTGCTAACTTCATACACATACCTTGTACAGAAGAGTCATTTGAAAGAAAAGGTTTTGACGTCTTTCGGAGTTCATAGCACAGCAAATGTTCACTTTCCGGGACTAAATTCAATACTGTCTCCCAGAGGCATTGATATAATTGATTTATTTCATTACCAAATTCCAGTTTACATTCTATAAGAAAACGTAATACTTTAGACAGTGACAGTGACACCAACCTACCTACCATTTATTTTGGCTAAATTACAATTCGTTAAAAAATCTCAAACCAAATCTGCACTGTGTGAACAAGAAATAGCTGAAACAATTGGTAGGCAAATACTAAAGAAAATATATTTAATTTTATTTTGCAACCCCTTTTCTTTTTTTGTTTGTGCTTTTTTTTTTTTTTTTGCATTTGTGCAACATTTTAGTGTATTATACATTATGGCTAGAGATGAGTGACGTTTTCAAACATTCAATTCAGCCACTTTGTTGAATTTTTCTCAAAAATTTGCTTGGATCCAAATTAATTTTGTCACAAAGCACATTAAATCAGGTCTATCCTAGACTGCAGTAAAAGGTAGAATGTATCCTGGTGTATATCACTCTGCAGTGCAGCAACATGCATAGCTAGTCCTTTCTGGTAGCAAAACAGTTACTGTGCATCAAAATGACAGGCAGGTCACATGGACATGGTGCGCATCATCGTGCAGGACACCAACATTCCTAGCGAACCCCCAGCTAAAAAGAAAAAAAAGCATACAGCAGCCTATAGTAGAGCAAAAAAAAAAAAAACAAGCGCCAGCGGTTGTCCCAATGACTCTTTAGTGGAACAAAATAAGGACATGGTCAATAAAATAGCAGAGAAAAATAAAGATTCTTTTAATCCATGTTATGTTAGTGCAAACACATGTTTGAATGACTGTGTCACTATTAGGCTTAGTTCACACTTCAATTATTTGGTCAGCCTTACATGTCAATATTAGTATCAGCTCTAATTCATCGGCGTGGACTTAACACTGCAGTGGACCAAAATTCAAGTGGTCTCATGACAGTGTGGAGGATGTCAGCAGTAGGGCTGTGTTCACATGACTGTTAATTTTACTGTTCTTCTTATCCATCAGAAGAACAGGCCAAAAAAAGTGGATCCTGTAGTTTGAGCATCCGCCTTCACACTGTCAGTATTTGGTCAGCATTTTATCAGCATTGGTAAGGCAAAACATGTCTTCTAGGTTTTGGACCTACTCCTTCTTTTGGCTTCCGAATCCTGATAAAATCCCAATGCACTATACTGACCGTGTGATAGAGGCCTTATGCTCAATTAGTGTGAGTTTTGGCAATTTACCTCTGAAATCAGCTTTATTCAGATGGAAAAGAAGTCCTGCATGCAGGACTTTAATGGCCTCTATCAAACGGTTAGTATTTGGTCATTTTTTTGCATCAGTATTTGATCAGTATTGGTAAGGCAAAAACAGGAGTGGGTCCAATGGTCCTTAATGGACCTGTAACAGATTGGTGAGGGTGTCAACAGCATAAGGAGTCACAATAGTGGCCCCAGAATAGAGTGGTGAGTGTGGAAACACCATGAAGAGTCACAATAGTGGCTCTAGAACAGAGTGGGGAGGTGGAAGGTCAACAGCAGTGGCAGTAACAGAATAAGATGGTGACAGATCACAGTAGGGGCACATGGCAGTAGAGGCAGCAGGTGTCTGGCATCAGGCGGGTGACAGCATTAAAATAGTGGCAGAAGGACATGGGCAGAAGTAACAGGCCATTTGTCACACTGTTCCGGTGTGTCAGCACACTACAGTCAGATCATTACTGCCAGAATGATCTAGTCTGTTGTATCAGGCACTGATGTCTGGAAATCCCGGTTGATCCAGGCCTGATTCATTTTTATAATGGTTAGTCTCTCAACATTTTGTGTTGAGAGGCAAGTTCTCTTTGGGGTAACTATTCCCCCCGCTGCACTAAACACCCAATCTGATGCCACACTACTAGCTGGGCAAGAAAGCTTGCTCAGGGCAAACTAGGCCAGTTGCGGCCAACATTTGGCTGACCAATAGTCCAGGGGATCTTGAACCAGGGGTGACAGGGTGCAGTCTAAGTATGCAACCACCTCCTGGTACAGGTTCTGCTCAATGTTCTGCTGCTGCTGGGTGGTTTCTTCAGTAGGCAGGTGAAGAAAAGTACTTATCAGAGACTCAAGACTTAATTTGCTGCTGATGGAACTGATGCTGCTTCTTCCCCCATACCTGCCTTCTGCAGTCATGTCAGTGGAGCGTGAGCTCAGAGGGTCAACTCGGTTAGACCTTTGTGAGGATGGGCAATGGGGCACGAAGGCAGTGACCAACAGACTACAAAGGATGCCTCCATTCTAGCTGAGTTTTTCATCCCTCTCAAAGTGTAAAAAAGGGCCCCCATTTTGGACCGGTAGTGAGGCTCTAACATTGTGGAAAGCCAGTAGTCATCCCTCTGCCAAATGGTGATAATGCGGCTGTAACTATACAAGCAACTCCGCATGCATCTGGCCATTTGCGCAAGGTACTCAGAGGGACTCCCTGCCTCCATCTTCACTGCATACTGCCACAGTCTGTCAGGGTCATCTGCGTCCGTCACCTTTGTCGTCGTCCTCTAGCTCCTCATGCTCCTCTCCTATCGCTTGGGCAGATAAACCACCTAGTTCTGTATAGAATTCCCGTGTGTTTATGTCCTCCTGCTGTGCCAGTTCAGCTTCCATGGGGCTCAGGTGGCCATGAGATGTAGGTGCCATGTCTTCTGTCCCCTCACCAATCAGATTTATCAGCATCCCCTTGTTCCTGGGCCATACCAGCTAGGTGTGGTGTCAGAGGAACCCACCGATTCCTGGCTGTGTGTATCTGTTGTCACCTGAGATGATGTTAAAAAAAAAAGTCAACTATTCCAGTACAGCTGGATTATTGGTCAAAACACGACTGCTGGATGACAGTAGCATTTCAGGCTTGTGGCTGAGGCTGCTGCTACCACCACCCCTTCTTCTGCTGCTACTTGTGCCAGCTACAGCAGCATTTTTGCCACTGCCCGTTCCTTTTGAGGGTCCATGCAACTGTCTGTTGGCCATAGTGTACTGTAACTGAATCAGTAATGTAACACATGAAGTATGAATGGCACAGCAGACTAGAAAAGCATGCCTATTACACTGCCTGTTGACAATTAGTCTGGCACATATGTATGACAGAACACATTAACTCTAAATGGCACAGCACATTAACTAGGTACACACGCCTATATATTACATTATATGTTGAGACTAAGTCTGATACATAGTAAGTCTATATATAGCAGAACAGATTAAGTATAAATGGCCTAGCAGATGAACTATATGAATGTGCCTATATATTACACCACCTGTTGACTATGAGTCTGTTGCACTGTATATCTTTGTATAACTCAAAACAATCATTATTAATGGTGAAGCAGATTATCTAGGTAAAAGCACCTATATATTACATTGGCTGTTGAGAGTCTGATGCACAGTCAGTCTATGTATAAAAGAACAGATTAAGAATGAATGGCACAGCAGTGGAACAAGATGCACAAAGTGATTACACAGAGCCTGCGCTGTCTGTGTATTGTCCCTGCAGTCTCCCTATGCTCTCCCTACAGTGTCTGAAAACTCTCCCTACGATCTCCCTACACTGTCTCTATCCAATATTCTACAAATAAAATATTTCTAAAACACTGTCCCTAGCACTTGCCACTTCTCTCCCTGTGCTCAGCTCACAGTAAAGTGGCAGAGACCGAACAGAATTGGGCTTTTCATAGGGCTGTGAAATCGCAGTAGAAGGCTATCTGCTGGCTGGCTGGCTACACAGAATTATTGGTCATATCTCCTTCCGGCGCTTCTTACTTTCACTTTGTAACATGTGTAGCCGCCATTTAAAAAAAAAAATCGATTTGTTACAAAGAATTAAGAGTTTGTATTTGTTACGAATCAATGTTTCCCTGAAATTCTGATTGAATTCAATTTGTTTCACTTCGATTTGCTCAACACTAATTATGGCACATACATACTCACGGGGGCCATATAATAAAAACATATGAACGGTGGCTATAAATCTTATTGACGGCCAAATACAATATAATTGGCCCAACACATATGAACTCTGAATGTATATGAACTTTGAGCTGTTTCCAAGCGAGTGATATATTGTGGACACAAAACGATAAGCAAATAACAGGAAGCAACATAAAGAAGTGTAGGTAGTTTGCAATACTATAAAAGTTGGAACACACATGGGACAGCTCTGCGTGTGTTGTTTTGGGACCAAAGCTGTTATATTAGATGCAATTAATTTTTTATATATTGTATAATTTATTGTGGATTTATTGGTTGGTGTATGAATCAATGTATATTTTGTGATTTTATGTATGATCTATTTTATATCAGGTGGACAAATATATGGTTATTAAAAACTTTATATAAAATAGACATACATACCAGCATAATCCTCTTTTTCATAGTAATATGCAATGTTTTTAAGCAGTAAACCATCACTTATGTCAGAGACATAGGTCCAGTCAACTATAATATTTTGGATGTGATCTCTCATCTGAGTTAAAGCATATTCTTCACATGAAGTGTACTAGGAAAAAAAAAGATTGTTAAAAATAATAATCAGACAGTAGATTTCATTAGTTTACGTTGTGACATAACCAATATGCAGACTGCTGTAACAGCATCATATACTGATCAATACAATCATATACTGATCATAACTACACCTATCGACAATCAAAAACCAATGGCAGAAGAGGTGTACATAGTAGCTCGAGAGGAGCAAATTTCTCAAAAATTTAATTAGGTCAGTTCACCGAATTTTCCGAAAAAATCAGATTTTATCTGAATTTATTCATGGTGAATCATGTTAAAAACGGCTACTTCCAGGCTGCAGAGAGCCTGTATAATGGTGTAGAACACTGTGCATTGCAGTAACACGTATAGGGAGTCGCTCTTAGAATTACTGCACACTTAACGTATTTGGGCAGTTATGGGGCCAAAACTGACCAAATAACTCAAGTGTGAACTCAGCCTTACAGGTCAATATTAGCGCCAGGTATAAAGAACCATGCAGAGGCCCAAGATCCTACTTTAGCGTGAAAGAGAGCATTCCTTTTACACCAATTCACTGATTCCACATAGATTTGTACAGAATCTGTCCTATTAAACGCTTATACAAGTAGAGCCCCCCCCCCCCCCCCCCCGGACAGAGTGTAGTGGGTGTCAGTAGTAAGTTTGTGCTGACATCACTGATTATTTTGCCCTTCCTCTGATCCGTCAGAACAATAACCCCAAAAAAACGGATCCTGTCTGTGGAGCATCCACCTTCATTTAGTCAGCATTTGGTCAGTAATCCATCAGTATTGCTAAATCCAAAAAAACAGGAGTGGATCTAAAACAGAGATGACACGTGAATGGAATATTTGCATATCTTCTGAAGGAGGCCACAGGGTGGCACAATGACAGTGTTGAGGTGGCAGCAGCAGCATCAGGAGTAGGCCACAGAGTGACACAATGACAGAGTGTGGAGGTGGCAGCAGCAGTATCAGAAGGCCACAAAGTGACACAATAACAGTGTTAAGGTGGCAGCAGCAGCATCAGGAGGAGGCCACAGAGTGTGGAGGTGGCAACAGCAGAATCAGGAGACCTGAGTGGTGAGGTGGCAGCAGCATCAAGAGACCACAGAGTAACCCGGTGACAGAGTGGGCAGGTGGGTGACAGAGTGGGAATAGCAATACCACCCAAAGATTGTAAGAAAGAGCACTTGGCATCAGATGTGTGGCATCAGGCAGTTGGCAGCATCAGAACAGTAGCTGAGGAAGGTAGCAAAAGAAAACTGACTCTTTTGTCAAGGTTTCAGTGTGGCACTATGGATGATCTAGTCTGATGCATCAGGCATTGGTGGGTGGAAATACTGGCTGATCCATGCCTGATTCATCTTGACAAAAGTCAGTCTCTCCACATTTTTGGACAGGTGAGTTCTTCTTCCTCTTTCCCGCTGCACTAAACACCTGCTCTGATGCCACACTACTGGCCGGGCAGGACAGCTTTTCCGCGGCAAACTTGGCCAGTTGTGGCCACAAATCCAGTTTGGCTGCCCAATAGTCCAGTGGATCTTCAATGTGGGGTGGCAGGGTGCTGTCCAAGTATACCACCACCTTGTGGTTCTGGTCCTGCTCCAGGTCTAACTCCTGTTGCTGGTGAGAAGTTTCTTCACTATGCGAGTGAAGAAAGCTGCTCATCATCGACTCTAGACTCAAGTTGCTGCTGATGGAGCTGGTACTGCTCCTCCCCCCCTTCCACAGCAGCCATGGCAGAGAACCGTGAGCACAGAGGGCTCCCCTGGTCAGACCTGCGAAAGGATGGATGATGGCATAGATAGGCAGCGGCCAACTGACTACATAGGATGTCTCTATAGTAGTTTAGTTTGTCCTCCCTCTTGGCGGGTGTAAAAAAGGTCCCTATTTTGGACCAGTAGCAAGGGTCCAACAAGGTGGACAGCCAGAAGTTATCCTTCTGCCGAATGGTGACAATTCAGCTGTCACTACGCAAGCAAGTGAGCATGCATCAGGCCATTTGCGCAAGTGACTCGGATGGACTCCCTGCCTCCATCTCCACTACATACTACCACGGTGTGTCTGGGTCCTCTGCCTCCTCTTCCTCATCGCCCTGTAGCTCCTCTGGCTGCTCCTGCTCCTCCTCTCCTGTCACCTGGGTAGAAAAACCACCCATTTTGCTACACATTGATTGTGCGCCAATGTCCTCCTCCTCCAGTTCAGCCCACACAAGGCTTATGTGGCCGTGAGATGTAGATTCTCTAGTCCCCTGACCAGCAAGATTTACCACCATCTTTTCCAGGACATGAAGCAGTGGAATGACGTTGTTCATCCCCTAGTACTGGCGACTGACAAATAAAGTGGCCTCCTCAAAGGGCATGAGCAAATGGCATGTGTCACGCATGAGCTGCCACTGGCTATCATTGAAGTTACACAGGGGAATACCTCTGTCCGCTTGTATCATCAAGAAATCGTTTATGGCCTTTACCTGTTCATATAATCAGTCCAACATATAGAGGGTGGAATTCCAACTGGTGGAAACGTTGCATATCAGCCTATGTTGGGGGATGCGCTTCTGCCGCTGCAGCTCAAGGAGGGTGTGCTTTGCGGTGTATGAGTGGCTGAAGTGCATGCAAAGTTTCCTGGCCATTTTTAGGATATCTTGCAGATGGGTTGAAGACTTCAGGAACTGCTTGACAACCAGATTGAACATGTGCACCATGCAGGGCTCAGCCCTCCTTGCCGCAGCGCCTACACCATGTTCTTCCCGGTCTCGATCACCATGGTTCCGATTTTGAGTTGTCATAGAGAAAGCCAGGATTTGATTTCTTGATGAAAGATAGCAGTTCCTCCCCTGTGTGACTCTGTTCGCCCAGGCAAACGAGGTATAGAACAGTGTGACACAGCCGTGCCCTGCACATGTGGTATGCTGAAGGGGCACTGTGAATTGTCCCTGCAGTGGAGGCTGAGGACACGGTGGAGGATGAGGAGGCAGAGGCAGACATTGTCGCAGGACCAACGGCATGAGAATGTGGAGATGGAAGTGGCATCACCTGGCCAAGTTGCTGGTGTGGCTGGGCAGGAATCACATTCACCCAGTTGGCCAGGACATGTATTGACCCTGACTGTAGTTACAGCTCCACACGTCGGCACTGTCATGCACTTTGGCAGACAGTGACAGGCTCAAGGACTGGCCCACCTTCTGTTCTACATATTTGTGCAGGGGTAGTACTGCCTGTTTCGCAAAGAAATGACTGCTTGGAACTCTCCACCTAGGCTTGGCACAAGCCATCATTTCTCTGAAAGGTGCAGAGTCCACCACTTGGAAAGGGAGGAACTGCAGTACCAGCAACTTGGCCAGGAGCACGTTCAGCTTCTGCGCAGTTGATCGATTGCTGATGGAATGACTGATGAAGAGTAGGAGGAGTAGGAGCATAAGGACCAGCAGATGATGGGAAGAACACACAGCTCCCTTTGGCTGAGGTGGTGGAGCCTTGACTGCCTGAGATCGGGTGCATGCCACTGGGTGATCCAGCAGTTGCTGCGGGAGCCTGGACCACCACATCGAAGCCACGGTTCTCCCAGGCCACTTTATGGTGATGCTGCATACAGTATGTTGACGCAGGACCGTAGTGCCAACATTGGCACCCTGGCCATGCCTCACCTTCTGCCCACAGATTCAGCAAATGGCCATGTTCACCTCCTCCAGCGGCTTAACAAAAAACTGCCACACTGCTGAGTAGGTGATTTTACCCTCAATACTCCACACTGACTGACTAGTACCACCGCTGCCTCCGTGAACCCCTGCACCACTACTTTCTGGGCAGGTAGGCTCCTGCAAAGCGGGTGGTCTCCCCCAAGCATGTTTGGCTCCTGACCGCCCACTGCTGCCACCCTGCTGACTCCCAGCCACGCTACCAACTTGTTGGCTCCGTTGCTGCCTCACGGCAAGCTGCCACTTTCTTCTCCTGATGATGATAAAGCCCCTAATTGACCCGGCTCCCAAGTGCGATCAGCTACATCATCATCATCGAGTACTGTCTGCACGCTACTGATGTCCTCCTCAAGGGTCTGTGGGTCAGGAGCCTGAACACTCACAACACCATCTCCCACGCCACTCTCCTCATCACTACTTGCTCGCCTACCAGAGGAAGTGGTGAATGTCTCCTCCACATCTTGACTGGCCTGTAGCTGCTGACTGTCCTCTAGTAGCTAGTCCTCTCTGTATAGTGGCGCTGAGCCCACAGCATATAATACTTGTCTGGCTGAGGGAACAGAAAAGGACAGAGGCAGGTTGAGGACAGGTGAGGGCACAGGTCCTGCTCCCGGGCCATGCCAACTAAGGGCTGTGTCTGATGAACCCACTGACTCTTGGTGAGGGGTGTCTGATGTCTCTTGGGACGAAGTGGATGACCATTCGAGAACTGCTGGGTTGCTGGTCAAGACAAGATCGCTAGATGACACCGGAAGCTCAGGCCTCTCCTGATGCCACGCTCCCTTACTCTGCTGCGACCTGTGCCTGTGCCAGAAACATTTAGGCCTCTGCCACTTCCTTGTGCAGGGCCTGTCAGTTCTCTGTCTGACATACTGTTAGATCAAATAAATAAATAGGAAATTAATAAACCCCAAAAATAGGCTTTACTTTAGTCACTTCACCGCACAATGGCTAATAAGCCCTTTTTTCCACTAATACAACCCAAAAAAGGCGTTAAAACATATAACGGCACCGCTTAATGGCTAATAATCCTTTTTTTCCACTAATACACACCAAAAAAGGATTCAGAACATGTAACTGCACCGCACAAGGACAAATAAGACGGACAAATATTTCCAAGTAATACATCCTGTTAATGGCTGTATCACACAGTACTTGCACTCCAATAACAAGCAAGGTTTGCTGGAATTACAGAGGTATCATCTATTGAAAACCTAAAAGCAGCAGTGTAATGGCAATTTGGATCCCCAGTCAGTGCAGCAAGGTGTAATAGGATTGTTCCTATTACCAAGGCTGTACAGTCCCCCATTGGACCCTGTTCTCCTTTTATAGTATGGAATAATTCCTCCCTATCCTTTCCCTACACTTCTAATGATCTTTCTCTGCTCTATATTCAGCCAAATAAAAGTTTGAAAGTCTTTCCTAGCTCTGTCCCTAGCGCATGCTGACGTCTCTCCCTGCACTAAGCACACTGGAAAATGGCTGAATCCAAGATGGCTGAGGCTATTTATAGGACTGTGACATCACAGGCTGGCTGCTGATTGGCTGCATGCATGGCATTGTGGGTGATCCCTCTTTCCCAGGGTTCTTAGCTCCATGTCCTGCAGCCATTTTAGGAAAAAATGTGATTTGTTACCGCAAATTACCGAGAAAATTTGGATTCGGTACGAAATGAATTTTTCCTGAAATTAGGATCGATTTCCACTTCGTCAACTTCCAATAGCTAATCTCTAATAGTAACATAAGAATGATGTTAGAAAACGCACCTTGGTCCATCTAGTCTGCAATTATGTCCTTTTTATTTTTCTCTTAGGATAGCTAGATGTTCATCCCTGGCATGTATAAATGTATAGTAGTTCCAACCACATTTGAAGTTTATGCTAAGCATCTACTACTTTTTTAGTAAAATAATACTTTCTGACATTTTTTTTGATCCTCCAACCACCTAATTTCAGATTGCATCCTCTTGTTCACATGTTCATGTTCTTATAACAAGCACTTCCCTCCCAAACCTTATTGAACCCTTTTACATATTTAAAGGTTTCGATGTTGCCACCCCTTTGTCTTTTTTGGCAAAGTTATACAAATTAAATTCTTTACGTCTTTCTTGACAAGTTTTATGCTTCAGACCTTTCATCATCTAGTAGACTGTCTTTGCTCCCAACACAGAGCTGAGAAAATGGCTGTGAAGCAGCTCAATGCAGCTCACTTCTCCAGCACAGCTCCAAATCCTGGGCATTTGCGCAGGGCCAGAGCCTGGTAAAAGTTCATATTCACACTACTCCTGATAATAAAAGCTCCATGAACGGCATGTTTTTACTGACCCCCCCTTCTTCTGTACTTAGCAAAAACTGGTAACAGTCCCATTTTAAAGTATAAATGTCGTTTTTTTAATGTGTAGGGACATTTAAATTTATTAGGGAAATTAAAAATTGTGAACTATAACTATAACAGTAAATATATATATATATATATATATATATATATATACATATACAGTACAGACCAAAAGTTTGGACACACCTTCTCATTCAAAGAATTTTCTGTATTTTCATGACTATGAAAATTGTAGATTCACACTGAAGGCATCAAAACTATGAATTAACACATGTGGAATTATATACTTAACAAAAAAGTGTGAAACAACTGTAAATATGTCTTATATTCTAGGTTCTTCAAAGTAGCCACCTTTTGCTTTGATTACTGCTTTGCACACTCTTGGCATTCTCTTGATGAGCGTCAAGAGGTAGTCACCTGAAATGGTATTCCAACAGTCTTGAAGGAGTTCCCAGAGATGCTTAGCACTTGTTGGCCCTTTTGCCTTCAATCTGCGGTCCAGCTCACCCCAAACCATCTCGATTGGGTTCAGGTCTGGTGACTGTGGAGGCCAGGTCATCTGGCATAGCACCCCATTACTCTCCTTCTTGGTCAAATAGCCCTTACACAGCCTGGAGGTGTGTTTGGGGTCATTGTCCTGTTGATAAATAAATGATGGTCCAACTAAACGCAAACCGGATGGAATACCATGCCGCTGCAAGATGCTGTGGTAGCCATGCTGGGTCAGTATGCCTTCAATTTCAAATAAATCCCCAACAGTGTCACCAGCAAAGCACCCCCACACCATCACACCTCCTCCTCCATGCTTCACGGTGGGAACCAGGCATTCACCTTTTCTGTGCCGCACAAAGACACGGTGGTTGGAACCAAAGATCTCAAATTTGGACTCATCAGACCAAAGCACAGATTTCCACTGGTATAATGTCCATTCCTTGTGTTCTTTAGCCCAAACAAGTCTCTTCTGCTTGTTGCCTGTCCTTAGCAGTGGTTTCCTAGCAGCTATTTCACCATGAAGGCCTGCTGCACACAGTCTCCTCTTAACAGTTGTTGTAGAGATGTGTCTGCTGCTAGAACTCTGTGTGGCATTGACCTGGTCTCTAATCTGAGCTGCTGTTTACCTGCGATTTCTGAGGCTGGTGACTCGCATGAACTTATCCTCCGCAGCAGAGGTGACTCTTGGTCTTCCTTTCCTGGGGCGGTCCTCATGTGAGCCAGTTTCTTTGTAGCGCTTGATGGTTTTTGCGACTGCACTTGGGGAAACTTTCAAAGTTTTCCCAATTTTTCGGACTGACTGACCTTCATTTCTTAAAGTAATGATGGCCACTCATTTTTCTTTACTTAGCTACTTTTTTCTTGCCATAATACAAATTCTAACAGTCTATTCAGTAGGAATGTGTAACCACCTGACTTCTGCCCAACACAACTCATGGTCCCAACCCCATTTATAAGGCAAGAAATCCCACTTATTAAACCTGACAGGGCACATCTGTGAAGTGAAAACCATTTCAGGTGACTACCTCTTGAAGCTCATCAAGAGAATGCCAAGAGTGTGCAAAGCAGTAATCAAAGCAAAAGGTGGCTACTTTGAAGAACCTAGAATATAAGGCCCCTTTCACACGGGCGATGTTTCCGCGCGGGTGCAATGCGTGATGCGAACGCATTGCACCCGCACTGAATCCTGACCCATTCATTTCAATGTGGCTTTTCACATGAGCTATGTTTTTCATGCATCACTTCTGCGTTGCGTGAAAAATGCAGCATGTTCTATATTCTGCGTTTTTCACGCAGAACTGGCCCCATTGAAGTGAATGGGTCTGCGTGAAAATCGCATTGCATCCGCACACAAGTGCGGGTGCAATGCGGTTTTAACGCATGGTTGCTAAGAGATGTTGTTTGTAAACATTCAGTTTTTTCGCACGCGCGTGCTAAACGCATCAAAACGCTTCGCACCCGCGCGGAAAAAACTGAAAGAACATACGCAATCGCAGTCAAAACTGACTGCAATTGCGTGCGGATTTGGTGCAGATGCGTGCGGATTTTCCTGAACGCATCCGGACCAAATCCGGACACGCTCGTGTGAAAGGGGCCTAAGACATATTTTCAGTTGTTTCACACTTTTTTGTTAAGTATATAATTCCACATGTGTTAATTCATAGTTTGATGCCTTCAGAGTGAATCTACAATTTTCATAGTCATGAAAATACAGAAAACTCTTTAAATGAGAAGGTGTGTCCAAACTTTTGGTCTGTACTGTATATATATATCAGTAAATTTCCCATTATAAAATCTCTGAGCATTGCTAAGAAGAAGCTGTCTTTGGCATGAACTGTACATGAAGTCAGATAACTGTAAAATGCAGAGGCTGGCTTCTCCTCCCGCCTCTCCTCTTTTTGCCGCAGACGCTGTCTACCTGCATACATACTGTAGAACATATTTTACTAAGTATTTTACTAGCTTTATTACTAAGAATCCTAACCTGTTTAATCTGTTGCCAATGTTGATTGCTTCCAGTTCTGCTTCCCTCTATCTTCCCCACACATTCCTGATTAGTAAGTGTTACAGGGCTGAGAATTAGTCCTGTTTTCATATTTAAATTAGACACATGGTTGAGTGAGCAACATCACTTTCCCATGTGGTTCTATAGTCATGACCCTGCCCCTTCCTGTGCTTACATCACAAGTACAAGGAATTGGGGAGGCAGGTGTTAATATACCTGGCCACTGGGGCATTCCTGGGGAGACCAGCTTCCTGTGAGGTCTTAGATGGAGGATGACCATACATTCTAAGGCTAAGTATCTTTTGTCTATATTGTTAGACTATAGGCCAGTTACATGGTGTATGTATACTGATATGACCATGATATTGAATGTTGTATGTAGTACATTGTAGTTCAGTAAAGGTTTCTTTTATGTTATATCTGAAAGAGATGTGTGTTGCTAGGGGGAAAAGGGGAATATTGACCGTTGTCATCTGATAATTGGTAATATTCCGCCTTTTCACACCAATAACTTGAGATATTGCTGTTGATAACAATTATTGATATTAATAAGCAATATCTATCCTTTTTCAGTAAGTAAGCGCTGGCAACAGGGCCGCTATCAGGGCAGTAATTCTGGTACTGCTGGCAGGGGCTCTGCTGAAAGGAAGCAAAAAAGGGGCACGCTCACAACACAAACCTTACTGACCGCAAGAGAGAAGACAGCCTCCCCTTCCTCTCTCCAGTCTGCGTGAGGAGGGGCAGAGAATCCTGCCAGACGAGCCATGAAAACAGCCGGCAGAAACTCTGCACCTTCTAACCTCCTATTACTGTGCCTCAAGTGCCCTGCTGGAGGTATAAATCTAAGTCCCCTGTGGACTAGCAATCTGCACCCTCTATCTCCCCTGTAAGCCCTGGAAAGAGAAGCCAGGGCTGCCAGCAATCAGAGCTGGCAGCAGATCAAATAGTCAGGGTTTTACAGATGCAATCTGCTCAGGAGGAATTTACACAACAGACAACCAGAGACATTGTCCGTGATCAACGATAAAGCCGATCATGGACATTTAACTCCTCAGGTGCCATTATATATATATAACCTGTATGTCTTACAAAATATTGCGCGAGTTGGACATTTTTATATGTTTTTTTTTTTTTGTTAAAAAAAGTCATTACATAAATTACGTGTGGCAGAATCCTATCATTGTGGTGCACGAACCTTAAATAAACTTTCATGGAAGATATAGGCCTGTGGAACGCAGTCAACCAGAATCAGCTGTCATGCATCCCTGTGACATGATATATATATATATATATATATATATACTTGTTCTCTAGCCGTATGTATCACTGACATCTATACTGCTAAAGTAATTAATAAATTCTCACTGTGTAAATAAATGAGTAGCCATTTTCGTTCCATTTTGCATTTAGCCTTCTTATTCTTGCTCGCTGTGAAAGTGGCAAAGTGATCATTAGCGCCACACAGAGACATTGCATTTTGCACAAGTCACTTGCTTCTTCCAATGTCAGGCACATGTTGTCGTCCTTTAAGAAAGGAAACATGATGACTTTAATATAATGTATAATTTGTGTTACAATGTAGATATTAAAGAAGACCTTTCACCTCTCCTGACATTCTTGTTTTAATATCTACATGCATTCCCCATGTAATAACAATTCTGGAGCATCTATATCCTTATGTCTCTATGTTGTGCCATTCTTTTATTATTTTTACTAGATGTTATGAATGAATTGCTAGCAGTCTGCAATAAGGGCACAGAGGGGTGTTACCAGGTGGGGGTATGTACCTGCACAGTTTGACAATGGCAGCACTGATTGGATAGAGTGAGTCTGTGCAGGTCCACCCCCCACCCCCTCCCAGCTGGTTACCTCCCCTCTGTACCCTTACTGCAGACTGCCAGGAATTAACTCGTAACTTCTAGTAGAAATAATAAAGAAATAGCACAACATAGAGCCATAAGAACAGATGCTCCAGAATTGTTATTACATGGGGGGGGGGTTGATGGGGTGCAAGAAACTGTTAAAACAGAATTGTCAGGAGTGGTGAAAGGTCCTCTTTAAACAATTTTCCAAAAAGAGTTTTAATGGACTACAGATGAACAGACATTTTAAACTTCATTTTGGCAGGACTGTATACAACCCCTTTCAAGCTCTTTAATGTCAAAGTGACAGTGGCATATATAGCCATGGGTAAATGGATGATAGCCTGTGGTAACATGCTGTCTAATAAAGCAATGCACTGATTATATTTTTAAATTAAAACATTGTTCAAAATGTGTCCCATTTTGGTGACAGATGCCTTCTTCTCTGTCTTTTGACCTGTAAAATGGCGACTGCATTTTGAGAGATTTGTCAGAATCCTATCACAAAAAACTTGGATTTGGATGGAATCTGAATTTTTGGGAAATTCAATTCATTTAGAATCAATTCACTTATCTCTAAAGAGGACCTGTCACTAGAGATTTGGCTGCTTCGCAGAATTTTACGAAAAAAAATTCACTTTGTGATTAATTACTTTGTCACAAAGCGTATTTATTTGGATGTAGCCCTCAGATGCAGCATTCATCGCTGATTGCGGCATCTGAGATGAATATTAAGGCCTTTCTGGGGTTGATTAGTTAAAAAAAATTAAATTGTACTTATCTTGCTTGAAGATCCAGCGCAAAATCTTGCACTGCGCGTGGTGATGTCATAAGACACCGCACACGAGACTTTACAGGGCATCTTCAAGCAAGATGGCCGCTGCTGCCTCTTTGCGCTCAATTGGATAAGATAAGTACAAGTTAATATTACCACCATTTCAGGGAAAATTGATTCCTTACCATGAAACACAAGGAAATTTGGCTTTGCAGCTAATCAAATTTTCCCTGAAATTCGGATGGAAGTCCCTTAACTCTAAATTACTAATACCTGTAGCTCAACACTTATCAGTAAGATGAGAATAGAGTGAAATAAGTGTTTATGAGGTCAGAGATCAGAGAAAAAGCATTGTATGTACAAAGTTTGGTTGAGATCATTCAAGCATGTAGGAGTCAGATTCCCACACCTAGTAGGTGTGATATATGATACTGTGGTTTTCTTATGCAGCCTCCTCAGGCACTAAGGCCCAGGTGCAACTCATACCTTTGCACTCCCTATAGCTATGCCCCGAAATAAGAAGAGTCACTGATTTAAGTAGAAGATGAATCTCACTGCTGCACACAGGTCCCAATCCTCAGATTAGTTCTCTCTACTACATGCAGACTGTACCTGTATAGGTTGAGCATGTATTCTCAGCGCCATGGAACATGCAACAACACAAGTGATTGCCCGGGCATCTTTCAAATGTGTAGGAAGAAGGGAAATGCATTTCTGTACCTATGGAAGAGAGGTAACCTTTAAATCTGTTAGATTAGTTTATACCATTACTATAAGGATTCATTCACACATGTCAGTATTTGTTACTGAAAATATTGCAAAGGTGTTGCAAAAGTACCACAAATCGGGCATGTAGAAATATGTCCTGAGGCTAGGTATGTTCTAACAACAAAATACACGCGCTCATGCAGTTATGCGAATGGAAAAATAAAAAAGTTATGGGCACTGGGAAAGCAAAGAGAAAAAAAATGAAAAACCGGAAAATCATTGCGACATGAAGGGGTTATTGGGATTATTTAAAAAAAGTAATAAAAATGTAATAGCGTAATAAAAAAAACTAATAATAATACATAATTTTTCATAAAATACATTTTATTGCACATACTTTGCATTTAAAAAGACCGGCATTTGTACGTCAGTCATTTTATCCCAGAGGGCATGGGAGGATACACTTAATTTATGATAAGGTGCATGCCTTGTCATAAATTAAGCACTTCCTCCGATAGTCTGTGTGCCTGATTGCAATTTAGGCAGATTGTGTAGATTTCAGTCATTAATTTACCCCATAAAATAGCAAAAATTCTAGCACAAATTTGATTTTCAGCAGCACAGTTTGGACTGAGACCAGTATATTAAATGTGTGGTCCTAGTACATCCACACATTTTTATACTCTCTTATATAGCGCTGACATATTCTACAGCGCTTTACAGATATTAGCATCACTCTGTCCCCAAGGGGCTCACAATCTAAGTTCTAAGATCAATTTGTCTTTGGAGTGTGGGAGGAAACCGGAGTACCCGGAGGAAGCCCACACAAACACAAGGAGAACGTACAAACTCCATGCAGATGTTGTCCTTGGACCTCAGCGCTGCAAGGCAACAGTGCTAACCACTGAGCCATACACGCTTGCAAATACAGCAGAAAAGTCCACTCTGCTGTAGGAGTAAAAACTGCTGTAAAAAACGCATGTACTTCATGTAGAGATGAGCGAATCATCCAAAATTCGCTTTGCCGAATATTCGACGAATTTCTGACAAGATTCGTTCTTTTACGAATTTATTCGGTCGAATCTACGTTCAAAAAACAATAGTTATTTTGTGAACATTCCTGCACAAATTACGAACGCACAGTCAGCGTAGTTAAAAGTACGCAATACATAAGCATTAGCGTACAAAAGTGCGTACGAATCCTTAGAGTACTATTGACGAGCGAATGTGTCATATGCACGAGGCTAGGCCGTGGCGTACAGTCTTTAGAGGCAGTCTATATGAGCTTGAAAAATAAGGTGCTCACAGCTAGCTATCCAGCTAAGTGCATAATTTACTAAAAACACTGCACAGTGCATAATAGGACACATTGCAGTACCAGAAAAAGAATACACACAATGGGCTAAAGTGCTGAACCAGTAAAAACAGTGTAGCTACTATACTAGCTAAAATACAGCAAAGACATAAGTATGCAAACATTTTAGTGCAATCAATTTCACATTTGCAAGCATAAAAGGCTCAGATATACCTTTGAGTCTCTCCTTATGGCTCCTTGGCATATAAACACTGTCTGTAACACATAGTCCAAAATTCAATTGTAATCCACGTGAGGTAAAATTGTAATCCAAACAAGTAACGTGTAATCCACATGGATAATAGAAAATAGCAGAAAATAGAGAACCCTTTTTGCAAAAGGGGCTCCCAAATAACCTGAGAAGGGGGGAAAAAGGAAAATAGGCGCACTTCGGCGCAACAGGGAATTTTATGCAGAATGGGGGGAGTCCTGACAGCCATGCCCATCTGGGTCAGAGTCAAACGGGGGCAACACAAACTAAGCAACAACAATTGCAAACTAGCAGCTCACCCGTCAGGTGCAGTCCATGGTGTGGCTCCCATAGGTCCTCCAGACGTGTCCTTCACTCAGCCAGTAGTTGGGTTCCTCAGGACGCTTCTGCCTCTTGTAGGCCAGCCACGCTCGCTGCCGTGGTAGAACTCCAGTGCCCTCTTCTTCCTGAAGTCGGACTTGACCGGGTCCGGGTGGTGGTCACGCTGGTGAGCGCTGCAGCCACTTGTGCTTTTCCGGATTCTCCTGCCGGGACAGCAGGGGTAAGGAATTCCGGCTGCAGCGGTTCTGGCAAGGTTGCATCCATGGAAGTGGCCCCAGCTTCTCTGGCTGCTGCTGGCTTCATCTTCCACGGCAGCTGGTATTGGTGGATCACCATGGACTGGAACGTGAATGAAGACATTGTCAGCTGACCCAGCTGAAAGGACTGTGGTGGTGGTGGTGCTGGCAGTCCAGGGATTAGAGGCTCTGGCTCCGGCTCTGGCTTTTCCCTGAACCGGAGGACGCCATCTGGGGACTCTTGAAGGCAGCGCAAGCGTCCTGGACCTGGTGCATCCGGCCACACTTCTGGTTCCGCTGTAGGTACCAGGGGCTTGGAAAGGAGGGTAACCCCGGTCACCAAGGGGCCTTTCAGGGACGCCATGGGGGTGTATTCCACCTGATCCCCTACGTACAGGCTGTGACGAGGTTGTGGCAGGTACAGCCGTTTCACTGATCTGCGTCCCACAAAATACTCCTTTCCTCTCCACCTCTCTCCACCGAAAACCACAGGACTGTTCCTCTTTGCCGTTCCAATGCAGGATCTCCCGGCTTAGGGTGGTCCATTACCTGGATGACCCAGTCCTCCACAGCTGTTTTATAGTCCCAGAGGGTCTGCGCATGGGCCGTCACCGATGGTGGCACAATCGGGTTCTGGTGTATGGAAAGTATTGTGGATCTCCTCCTGGGTGGTGGAGTGGATGCTCCAGCCATCTCCGCCGCACTAGCCACAGCAGACGCACCAGACACACCAGACGCCTCGCGAAGAACCGCCTGGCGACGAAGAACCGCCTCACGATGCGCAGAAAACTCAGCAGGCGGTAAGGAGAATAAAGGCACTGTAGGTGGGTTACTCACCTTCAGTTCACGGTGTGACACCCTAATGTCTGGAGCGGGAGGTGGTTCAGGGAGCTCGTCCCCAAAGTACATTTGGTTCCAGTTGGGACGCAGGCGCAGCTCTTTTTTAGCCATGCTTGCAGCAGTTGCTACTCAGTAGACTCAGCACTGGTCTAAACTGGTCCAGAGGAGGGTGGAGTACTGAGGGAGGAGTCTTCACTTCCTATACGTGCAAATAGTCAGATCCCGGTGGGCCGGGCTGTTTTTTTTCCAGTACTGAGGGGGGCGTATCTTCACTTTCCCGCTCTAGCGGGGGCGTATAATCATTTTTCCGCCTCACGCAGAATGCGTACATTTCATACGTTTCATACATATTATACATATCGTTAGCGTGCAAAATTTTGCGAAGATTACGAATAATACAAAGCGAATCCAACAAAATTCGGATTCGCTTCCGAGCCCAAAATTTCTAAGATTCGATACGAATAGAGATGAGCCGAGCATGCTCGGGTGCAATTTTTGCGTATTTGTGTAACATTTTAAAATCGGTACGCTAATGCATACGCATTTTAAAAAATTGTACGTTATGCGTACGCATTTGTGTACAGATTAAAATATGAGTATGCATTAGCGTACCGATTTTAAAATGCGTACGCAAATACGCAAAAATTGCACCCGAGCATGTTCGGCTGAGCATGCTCGCTCATCTCTAGATACGAATCTACAAAGCTGCAAATAGATTCGCTCATCTCTAACTTCAAGTCATTTTGCAGCGAAAATGGATTGTGTCCTGTCCATTGCGAAGGGTGAAATCCATAGTGGAGATCCACAGCGTAAATGGACATGCAGATTTCAATTCTCCACTGCAAGCCAATTTATGCTATGGATTTGTTATGCAGCATGTTGATGCAATTTCTAAAAAATCTCATCCACTTTGCTAGTGCCTAATCCACAGCATTTCAGTCATGTGTGGTCACTTCCACATGGAATGATTCAGCAGGCAGTTATAGGGAACAAAAAACACTTCCAATAATTGCCTGATCATCAGGTAGATGAGAGCTGCATCTACATTTTTCAGTCGTCTGCCCTGTATGGGGATCAATGATCACTGATATAGTTTCATTGTTTCTGGGCAGCAGGTCCCTGATTATACAGCCATTTCTTCTGCCCAGAGCCTATCATTTGGTTTGTTCATCAGGTTATTTTTTACAATAGGCCAATAATCAGGAATAAGCATTTCTACATACTCTCATTCCGACATTAATTGGTCTAATTGTCTGTATATTTCACTCTATGTGTCTGCAATCTGCATGTGCATATCTATACCTGTGAACTGCCTCCTCTGCGTGTCTGCACTGGCCATTGAATCTGTACATAATAGGGATTTTATGGCACAATTACAGCCATTATTAACATATTTTACTAAGGTCGAGTTCCCATCAGTGTTTCTTTTTCCGCTCTTCTGATCCATCAGAAGAACAGAAAAATAAAGTAAAAAATAGATCCTGTAAAAAAAACAGATCGGACAGGACTGTCGAGAGGACTATTTTTTCCGTCATGTATAACGGAACCAAACTGAACCATTACGTGCCCCCATAGACATGTATTAGGACGGAGGAAAACAGAATGTCTCTTAAAGGCTTCTGTTTTGCATCATGTCCTAAAAGTCTGTTATATTCCATTAAAACTCAGTTATAACGGAACCTATAACGGAATTCCGTAATGCCAAAGCGAATCCGCCCTTATACACATTTGGCATCTGCTTTAGCCATTTGGTGAAATCCGTTATTTTCTATGGCAATAAAAGTCCTACACGCAGTGATGTGAGCGCGCCCTAAGTGGGTAGAAGTTGTACCTGCTCCTTCCAGTCCATCTTCTTCAGAAGTTCAGAGAGAGGGTTGGATGAGTTTTGCTGCTGTAACTTAAAGGGGTTGTCCCACGAAAAATATTCTACAGTTTTCAAACCAGCACCTGGATCTGAATACTTTTGTAATTGCATGTAATTAAAAATTATGTATAGCTACTGAGTTATTCAGTAAAATGTATCTGTATCGTGCCACTTAATTTCTTATTTCTTTGACCTGCTCACTGAGAAGGCCGCACATGCTCAGTTTCATCTTTCAACTGCCTCCTGAGCTGTGATAGGAGGAGCTCAGACACGCCTCCTGAGCTGCAGCAGAAAAGACACTCCCCTTGAGCTGTCAGCTTGATATAAATCTAGCAGAACAATGAATGTGGAGATCTCTTGATCTATATGAGGTACAGGGCTGGTTCTAGCTTTGTTAGAAAGGTATTGTCATGGACTATATGATGTCTGATTTTCATTTTCTACATTATTCGTGGGATAACCCCTTTAATGATTGCTTTTAGAGCTGATTTAAACGTTTCCGTAGTCTAAAGAAAGAAGAAAACAGAATGCTAGATTGTAATATGCATTTCACATGCAACACTTCAATTACAGCAATAATAAAATAAGACTTTGCTGCCCCTTCCTGATTTTAATAATTTACAATGGGGCCTTCTCCCTCACTGCAAGCCCAGGAGGAGCACAGAGGAGAATGGGAGTGGTGGTGGCTTTGGCAACAACAATTGTTCACAAAAGTCATAGTGGCAATCCTCCCACTGATGCCCCCTAGGGGTGGGCAGTGACAGCATGGAGCACCATTTCCTCCATCACGGCCTACCCTGATGTAGGAGCTCCTGCCTGATGGTAGTTGGGGTGCCCTCAGTGTCTAGCGTTTTGTAGGGTTGCAAGGCTGGAGTTGTAGATATTGTGGTCGGTGGATGGTGCTGGAGTCTGTAACTAGGCCAGTGGTAGGAAATAAATAAGTCTCTCTTTACTAAATTGCAAAATGGGAGTTGTAGTTCATTCAGTTGTATTAAAACAGTTCCAAAAAAAAACAATGAAATTCCTCCCCAATAGCAATTTATGGTTAGCAATAAGGTTCTTGCAAACTTATGTAATTCCCAGGCTGAGGGGTATAGGATTAAAATACGGTTGGCCAGGGCTGTGTCAAAGTGTGAAGGGTGTACTGTATTGGCAATGTTCCCTTTCCCAGCTGCAAAGTCTCTGTGAGCCTTAAACTAGCACAATACCTTGCTGATTCTAGTGCATGACCACGTAGATTCTGGACCTTCTAGTTCTTCCTTTTCTCTTTCTGGAGTACTGTAGAGTAGAGATGGCTTTCTTGATGCAAATGTCTAAAAGATTGTGGTTCTCTGGGACAGAGGCTTAGTTCTCTGAGGAGTGAGCACTTGTAGCTCCTCTCCCTCATCCAGCACACAACACTCACAAACTGAACTAGGGGCGGACCTAAGTCCATCTCTAATACAGAACTATTGATAGAAACAATTCAGTAAATCAGATCATTCCATTAAACCTATTATAACGAGAAAGCCATTTGCAGTTATCCTGTTTGGGGGTACTGTACCCATAGCTGTATGGCAGTTGCCTGGGCGCTTAAATTTTATGTAGAAACTATTCAGTATGGCTCTTTTCAGCTTTAGTGTCAATTATTCTAAACTATAAAACATTCACTATATGAGACTAGTCCATAAACTTGTTCTTACCATTCTCTTGGTCTGAAGTGAAGATATGATGTGGTATCCATAAACCCTGAGGTGATCAGACTCCTGTCCAGCAGTAAGCACAACATCAAGGTTGTTTTCCAGAGAATCTAACATTAGCAGATTTAAAAAATATGTTTGCTGAGCATTCATTCCTTTATCTGAAAGCATTAAAAAGTAAGGCGCCTGGTCCTTGAGAAAAGATTTCCATTGTGGAGAGAGAAAGGTTGAAAACATGTATACGGTTGTGTTCGCATTTTTCTGCAGATGAATTATCAACTGAGTACGCCAGGACTTTAACTTAGGATATTCGGAATATGTTGGTTCCATATCCTGTGAATGGCACAAAACACATCTAGGTATAAGAGAAGCATTTCTTCACGGCTGCATGATTGAATATTTTCAGTTTAGAAAACAATGTAAACTGAAACTTAAAGTGAAAATTTGGAAAAATGTTCAGCATTAGTAAAGTGCACCTGTTAGTATCATGTAACATACCAGGACCATAATTTATTTAGCTCTGGTCATTGAAATGCTAGTTTCCAAGGTACTGAATATACTAAAAGATACCTAATAGAAGTATCTCACCTTATGTAGATAAGAATTTTAGTGCACCATAGGTGCCCCCGCCCCCCCAAATATATTGGCCTACCATGAAGCACTAAAAATCCTATTTGTATAAAAATAGAAAAAAAGCAATTCTCAGGATCAGAGGACTGGATTTCCACAAGAATGGCACGGTAAGATATTTTGGGGTACCTACCCTACATGGTGATATCCTTATTTTGAAACAGCTTCTGAAAGTGACAAAATTCCTTTTCAACCACAGTTAATAACAAATAGGCTCAGAGGTGGATTACAGGGAAACTTCCTGGTGGGCCGGCGATGCCAAGTCCTCCTCTCTGCCACTGGTCAGGTACATAATAAGCTATCAGTGGTAATTAACTCTGTGAGAATCAGGCACTCATGTACCCTGCCAGCGACATGCCTTCCTGAATTCAACTATGTCCCACATCTCACCTCCTAGGCCCCTTGCCTCTATTGATGGCCAACTCAGTGGGACAGCTTTTGGAGCAATATATTGTGCGGCACTGTGGTATTTTGCACTATGGTATTGCTGACCCCTCTACTTTTGTTGCCCTGTCTCTTGTCAGTTTAGACCCTCATACAATATGGGGCCACTTTTAGGTATATTTTTTCAGGGCCACTTTAGGCTCCCAATCCGCCCCTGAACAGGCTGCATGTTACTTGGCTGTATAGAAGTTACTATACTAAATCCCTTCTTTGACATGACTTACAACTAGGGTTTTCAAGTGGCTGGTATTCCACCAGCATAGCTGGATAGAGTTGCTGGTATTTTCTCTATTTTCTCTCGGTCTCAGCCACCAGAGAGCCTGTTGCTTTTTCTTACATATATTGTCCAAGCACGACCACCACTTATGGATTGCAGGGTGGTTGTAACCATGGAAATGAGCAGTGTATAATGATATGAAAAAATTAATTATGCCAGTAAAGTAAAGGAGGCAATATGGACAATCACAATTCATTAAGTACCTTGTATTAAAGGGGTTATCCAATCCCTATAATAACCCAAGAATGCCCGGGCCCCTCTCTAGAGCATACTTACCTAATCCCTGGCACCCGTGTCCCTCTGGATCCCTGCACGGCCGCCATTGCATTTCTCCATTGCTTAGATCAAAACATCCAGTGACGGGGGGAAGGGAGGAAGGGTGCAGCCAATAAAAGCCGCGGCAGTGACCTGGAAGCCAGGGAGGCTGGTCACCGTCATGGCCTGGTATTGGCTGCACAATTGTCGCCGGATGTTTTGATCCGCTCGACAGGGAGATATAGCACATGCAGGCCGCCCATGTAGGGATCCAGAGAGATGCGGGTGTCGTCAGAGAGTAGGTAAGTATGCTCTAGAGGTGGGGCCCTGGCATTCTAGGGGTCATTAAAGGGACTGGATAACTCCTTTAACTTTGTCTACATAATAAATACCATTTGCTGAATTGTGACAACCCCTTTAATTTATGACATATTTGTTGTGAATTTGCAGTGCTAATTCCACATTAAAAATCTGGAACAGTGCAATGCAATGCATATAATCGGGGAGTCACTAAACATCACTCACATGCTGTAGAAAAAATCTGCATGGATTTTATACTTTTAGTTTAAAAAAACAGCATTTAAAGGGATTGTCTTACCTCAGACATTGGGGGCATATCCCAATATCTGATAGATGTGGGTCTCACCTCTGGGACCTGCATCTATGCTTAGAATACAGCCTGAAAAGTGAAGGAGGGTGCACCGCACATGCGCAGCCTCCCTCCATTCATTTCTATTGGAGTGCCGAAAATAGCCGAGAAACATGCTCAGCTATTTTGGGTAGTACCATTGAAATGAATAGGAAGTGCACTGAACAAGCACAGCCACCGATCGATTCACTTCTATGGGGCTGACAGAAATATCCTCAGCTATTTTCTGTGCTCCCATAGGAATGATTGCAGGGCGGTTGTGCATGCTCGTGTGCCCTCCTTCACTTTGTGGGCTCCATTTTAAAGATACCCTAGCGATATGCCCCCAATGTCTGAGACGAGACAACCCCTTTGATATCATTTATTACAAAAGTGAAGGATGAAATGAAAGCAAAATTGCATGCAACATTTTGACACAGATATCAGGGTCATTTCCATAGAGGTAAATTGATGCTACCTGCAGGAATCAGGGGCGTAGCTATAGGGGAAGCAGGGGAAGCGGCTGCTTTGGGGCCCAGACTCACAAGGGGCCCCCTCAGGAGGAATACTAAAAGCTTTTATTGTCAGGGCCCCCTCAATAATATTATACAATGACATTATATACAGTATATACGTGTAGGAAACGGACGGAGCGGCTGCCGGGCTTCATCTGAGAGAACAGTTTTGACCAGCCACAGGAGTGGGGGATGCGTGAGTTGGGGGTTGCGAAGAAGTTGCTGAGGTGGGGGGCCCGTTCAAAAATTTGCTGTGGGGCCCGGTCAGTTGTAGTTACGCCACTGGCAGAAATGATTTATGTCTCAGGAGCCTGCAGGCCCAGGTGTCTCGTGCTAAGGCTCAGTCCATCAAATGTTTAAACTTGGTTATACACCTAAGTGTTGATTTACACAACTGTGCTCAGTCGAGAAAACATCCTGGATGCATTTCCGGATCAACCATAGCTCCCTTGACCTGTCTACATCATAGTCATTTATAATACAGTCAGTTACTCTGTGATCGCGGCTTTATTGTACTGTACTGTCATGTGGGCACAAAACAATAGACCCGCGATTAAAGGGGTTTTCTGGGATTTAACTACTGATGACCTATCCTCAGGATAGGTCATCATTATCTGATCGGGGGGGTCCGACACCCAGGACCCCGCCGATCAGCTGTTTGGTAAGGCACCGGCGCTCTTGTGAGTGCTGTGGCCTTCTCTTAGCTTTTCCTAGGCCAGTGACGTCACGTTTATCGGTCACGTGGCCTAGGAGCAGCTCAGCCCCATTAAAGTGAATGGGGCTGAGCACGATACAAAGCACAGCCGCTGTACAATGTAGAGAAGGTAGCGGCACCCGGGACCCCCACCGATCAGATACTGATGACCTATCCTGAGCAATAAAATCCCGTAAAACCCCTTTAAATAAGAACTGACTGTATCATAAATCACTATGCTGCAGTCAGTTTGAGTCATGGGACATGAAGTGCATACAAAGGCCATGTTTCCTGGACTGAGCAGTCTTAGAGATTCTGGTTGACAATCCAAAGTGTATGGGGTGTCCTGACTCACCGCCATTGGCAGAGGTCAAGGAAAAGAGGGATTAGGTATATTATATATAATCATGTCCTGTGCTTTTCTCTAGACAAGATAGACGCTGCCAGAGAGGTCTCATTGAAATAAACATGCACGCTATGCCAAGCTTGCATATTTATGGTATAATCAGGAGAAACAGTTGGTAGCCAAATGATGGTTTGGTTGACAGTTATTTAAAGAGGTTGTCCAGGATTTTACTATTTATGGCCTATCCTCGGGATAGACAATCAATACCTAAAACATCTGATTGGTGGGGGGGGGGTGCAGAGTGTCAGACGTTTCAGAATAACTTCCTCCAATGTATAGTAGAAGGAGCTGGTTACCCCAGAGCTGCTCCCTTTTGTGTGAATGGGAGCAGCGCTGTGTAACCAGCTCAATCCATGACACAATTGGTGGAGGTGTATAGTTCTAGCTTCAAGACTTCCCCAAAACAGCTGACCGATGGGGGTGGAGAGTGTCAGATATTGAAAGCCTTTCCTGAGGATAGGATATCAATAGTAAGATCTTGGACAACACCTTTAATGTGTATGGTCAGCTTCAGTTCACTAAAGGCTGCCAGCTACTGTATTTAGTCTATATGTGTATTACCCTTTCATGTTCTGACATGACACTATGACCATTTGGGTTAAGCACTAGTTACCAACCTGGAAGAAGACGACAACATATCTTGCTCCTTTGTCTCTTAAATTAAGCAAGAAACGTTCCACTAAGAAGAAGAAATATAAACTCTGTCCTTTGTTCAGAGATTTATCCAAAGCACAGGATAATAATAATGAATCTCCATCAATGACAAAGACATCGGATTCTACATAATCATTAAGAAGACTGGCATACCTGGAGGAAGAAAAAGAACATGTGTAGTACACCGTACACTTACTAGTTGGTTTTCTAATACAGTATGTGCCTAAGATACAATAACTTTGCCCAAAGTATGTAAATAATCTTTTGATTTGGAACTAGCCAACATGACACAAGATTGTCACATTGAAAAACTACAAGTATCATGACTAACTAGTTATACTCTGGGACACCTCTCCCAGTACCAAGTCTAGTACATAGACACACAGAGCTGTGCCTTCAGTGGTTCCATGGAACTGAGATTCAGGCTCTAGCAGGGACATGTTAGGGGTGAAGTGGTGGTCTCCTTACTGTCCTCCGCAGGTTGAGAGAGAGGGGGGCCCCACCAGAGTATACTAGAACTATTTTAGCAAATAGTTGAGGTACACATTTCTTAGGCACACTACTGTTAAAAACTCCTGGCAGGCTGTTCCAGCAGAGGAACAGCCTGCTGGAGTAAATCATATCTGCCTTTCCCAGCTGGAGTCCATTGACTATAAAGGGACCCGGCAGGGATCCAGTCTGTTTCCAGCATTCGTGCTGGGATTTAGGCTACTTTCACAGTAAGGCGTTGTGGTTTTCCGGTATTGAGATCAGGCAGAGGATCTCAATACCGGAAAAAAACTGATCAGTTTTGTCCCCATGCATTCTGAATGGAAAGAGATCCGTTCAGGATGCATCAGGATGTCTTCAGTTCAGGCAGCTTTCAGTTTTGTGACCGGACACAAAACCGCAGCAAGCTGTAATTTTGTGTCCGGTCATAAAAACTGAAAGAAACTGATCAGGTACTGAAACCAATGTAAGTCAATGGTGACGGATCCGTTTTTTTAGGAGACTAAGGCTACTTTCACACTAGCGTTTTAAAATTCTGGTATTGAGTTCCGTCATAGGGGTTCAATACCCCAAAGACTGCCTTAGGCTACTTTCACACTAGCGGCAGGCCTGATCCGGCAGGTGAAGGGTGCTGCCGGATCAGGACTGCCGCAGCGACATGTGTGGAGCAGTTTTCTTAAGTTTTGATTTCACACAACTGCATCCTAACTGAACTGATGCATCCTGATGTGCAAAATCAAAACGGATCAGTTTAATTCAGGTATAGAGATCCTCTGCCGGATCTCAGTACCTGAATTAACAACGCAAGTGTGAAAGTAGCTAGCCAAACAGAAAACACTGAAGGCCGCCTGGTCACAGGGTGGGCTGTGGATGTAATGTTCTTGGATTTTGTAAGGGTATTCGATACTGTCCCTCATAGATAATAGGTAAAATAAAGTCTATAGGCCTAGAAAGTATAACGTAGTTTGAAATTGGATTAAAAACTGGCTGAAGGACCGTGTCCAAAGAGTTGTGGTCAATGATTCCTATTCTGAATGGTCCCCAGTTATAATCAGTGTACCCCAATATTCAGTGCTGAGTCCTCTATTATTTCATTTACTTATTATTATCACGGTTGGAATTTATAGCACTGTTTCTATTTTTGCAGATGACAATAAGTTATGTAATACAGTGCAGTGTAAAACTACAAGTACAAGCTGATTTGGACACTCTGAGTGATTGGGTATCCATTTGGCAAATGTGGTTCAATGTAGATAAATGTAGGTACAAAAAAATTACATGCATCTTATTTCCTAGGGTGGGTAAAAATGGGAGAGTCGCTTGTAGAAAAGGTTTTGAGTTCATGTATGTCTAGATCATAGACTAAATAACAGCATGCAATGTCAATCAACTGCTTCTAAGGCCAGCAGGATATTGTCATTGTATTATACAAGGCATGGCAGCAACACACTACACAGTAGCGATACAAAGTGCAAAAGAATGTATCTCTGAGTAAAATATGCCTTTACTGTATATGGGTGCACGAGGTATCAATAGGCCATATTCACAGCCATCACTCAATGGGGCTAGTGACCCTCTCCCTCCATATAAAGAGGAACATTCTAGAGATGGGTCAGTCCTAGTCTGGAACAACAGTGAGAGCTTCACACAAAATGTGAGAGCTGATAGTTCAGTCTGTCCTGGACCTAGGTACCAGCCAGGGCAAAGCCAAAAAAGACCTGAGAATTTTGAAAATAACATCAATGTAATACTGTAACGTAAATTTTAAGGTCAGCATTTGAGCTCAAGTCCATATTTATTGATTTGGTATTAGAAAGCACATCCACATGGATTCAGTATGTGGATAATGTTTTCCCGTTGAGGATGAGAGATGTGGTGTCCCTTTTGAAGTCTGAACAGCTGAACGGACATCATCCAACTATTAAAGCGGTTGCACCTCAGACATTGGGAGCATATCCTAGCAAGATGCCCCCAATGTCTGAGATGGTACAATCCCTTTAATAGTTGGATGACATTCGTTCAACTGTGAAATAGCCGACCAACATCAGTCATTGGGGGCATATGCTAGACAGTACTCGTGTACTGAGGAAGAGTATGAAATCAATGGGAAAAAGTTGAGTAAGAAGTGTATCATTTGTGGATATCCAAAGCAACTGATGGAAAACAAAGGTAATGTTCTTGGCCTGAGAACCAGAATGATTTGTGAAAGAAACTGGAAAAAAAGATACGAGTGAGCGGTTTGTATTTGTGTCTACATATGATACTGCGTTGGTGAGGAAAACTGTTAATAAGTATTGGGACATGCTGAAATTACATAGTAAATATGGCTAAAATATGGATTTTAAAGGAGATACCCCTTTTTAACTAGGGTGGAGGAAAGTCCTTAGGGGATATGTTGGTGAGAGGGGGTATTGTCCCCAAAAAGAAGGATAACAAGCATTTTTGGCTACTAGAAAAAGAGGCATCTTTCTGTGTTTTGGGTTCCAGAATTGTAATGTGGTGATTAGAGATCATACTGTAATGACATCCAAGACAAGGATACCGACTAAGCTCAGAGGCTATGCCATCTGTTGTACTATAAATGTTATCTATTGTTTGAAGTGCTCCTGTGCAAAAGTATATATTGGGCAAACACAGAGGGAAGTTAGAGTTCATGTGAAGGAGCAAATGGCAAGCATTAGGAAATATAAGGAGATCAAGTTGCAGCAAGGAGGTAATAGTACACCAGATACGAAGGGGAAAAAAAGAAAAAGTTTTTTATAAAACTGCTTTGGTGAAACTTTTTTTTAACAGAACCGCTAGCTGTGTGATCTAAAATGGTAGGTCTTGGAATGTGTGAACAGGGCTGATGATAAGTTGGAGAATAAAAGAAGATTCTTTGAGCAGTATATTAGATTACTAGATTGGATTTACTGGTTAAATGAAGTATACAATTTTGAGGTATTCTTGTGATCCTTTGTGATTTATTTTTTATGATACCTTTGTATCCTTTTATAATTTGATAATTCTATCTACAGTTGAGACCAGAAGTTTACATACACTATATAAAAAGACACATATGCATGTTTTTCTCAATATCTGACAAAAAATCTGAATAAACTTTTCCTGTTTTTGGTCAATTAGGATTACGATTACCATTATTATTTGCCAAATGCCAGAATAATGAGAGAGAGAATGTTTTAAGGCATTTTATTACTTTTTGCAATGTCAAAAGTTTACATACACTAAGATTACTATGCCTTTAACCCCTTCTACCCCAGGCCTGTTTTCACCTTCCTGCCCAGGCCATTTTTTGCTAATCTAACATGTGTCACTTTATGTGGTAATAACTTTGGAACGCTTTTACTTATCCAGGCCATTCTGAGATTGTTTTCTCATCACATATTGTGCTTCACGACAGTAGTAAATTTGTGGCAAAATATTTCATTTTTATTTATAAAAAAATAACAAATTTAGCATAACTTAGCAAATTTCCAAATTTCTATTTCTCTACTTTTACAATACATAGTAATACCTCCAAAAATAGTTATTATTTTACATTCACCATACGTCTACTTTTTCACAATACATAGTAATACCTCCAAAAATAGTTATTATTTTACATTCACCATACGTCTACTTTATGTTGGCATCATGTTATAAATGTAAATTTACTTTTTTAGGACGTGAGAAAGCTTAGAAATTTAGAAGTTATTTTTCAAATTTTCAACTAAATATCCAAAACCATTTTTTTAAGCACCAATTCAGATATAAAGTGATTTTGAGGGGCTTACGTAATGGAAACCACTCATAAATGACCCCATTTTAGAAACTACAACCCTCAAATTATTTAAAACTGATGTTACAAACTTTGCTAACCCTTTATGTGTTCTACAAGAATTAAAGGAAAATGGAGGAGAAATTTCAAAATGTCATTTTTATGCAGATTTTTCATGTTTATCAATTTTTTCTTGCAACACAGCAAGAGTTAACAGCAAACTAAACCTCAATATACATTACACTGATTCTGCAGTTTACGGAAATACCCCATATGTGGTGGTAAACTGCTCTATGGGTTTGTGGCAGTGGTCAGAAGGAAAGGAGCGCCATACAGATTTTGGAGGCAGATTTTGCCAGAATGGTTTTTTAGGCATTATTTTGTAATTGAGAGACCCTGACGTACCCCTAGGACAGAAACCCTCAAAAAGTGACCCAATTTTGTGAACTACACCCTTCAAAGAATATATTAAGGGGTGTACTGACCATTTTGACCCCTAAGCGTTTTACAGAATTTAGAAACACTTGGCTGTGAAAATGAAAAGTTTCATTTCTTCCAATAAAATGTTGCTTTAGCCCCAAATTTTTCATTTTCACAAGGATTAACAGGAGAAAAAGCACCCCATAATTTGTTCCCCATTTTCTCCTGAATACGGCACCACCCCATATGTGGTGGTAAACTGCTGTGGGGACGCATGGCAGGACTCAGAACGGAAGAAGCGCCATATGGATTTTGCAGCACGGATTTTGATGGATTGGTTTGTGGGTGCCATTGGTTTTTATTTTTTGAGTTATTGTCTTATGTGGGGTCTCATTTTTTGCGGGATGAGGTGACCATTTTATTGGTACCATTTTGGGGTACACAAGACTTTTTTATCGCTTGGTGTTACACTTTTTGGCAAGGTGACCAAAAATGGCTGTTTTGGCATAGTTTTTAAAAAAAAATTTTTTACAGCATTCAGCTAAAGGGGCAAATCATGTGATATTTTTATAGAGAAGGTTGTTACGGACTCGGCAATACCCAATATGTCTTACATGTCTAACATTTTTATTTTTGTTAAGTTTTACACATTAGATGCATTTTTGAACAGAATTTAATCTTGTTTTTGTGCTGCCAATTTCTGAGAGCCATATTTTTTTATCTTTCGGGCAATTATCTTAGGTAGGGTATCAATTTCTGCGGGATGAGATGACGGTTTGATTGGTACCATTTTGGGATAGATATGCCTTTTTGATCGCCTGGTATTACACTTTTTGTGAGGGTAGGTGACCAATAAATAGCTGTTTTGTGATAGTTTAAAAAAAAATATTTTTTACAGCGTTCACCTGAGGGGGAATATAATGTTACGGAACAGGGGGCTGGATCTCACAGGCTTCCGTAGATGGCAGCCGGATGCCTAAGGAAGGCATCGGGCTGCCATCCAAGCCATCGGGTCCCCGTCACAGCAGCGCGGGGACCCGATGGACTCCCCTACACGACGCACACATCGCATGTGCCGCGGTCAGCGCTGACCATGGCACATGAAGGGTTAATGCGCCGGCATCTGTGTTTTCACCGATGCCGGAGCATACAGCAGGGGTCCGGCTACTGGGCACAGCCGGTCCCCCGCAGCTGATCGGCGCGCCGTAGTACTACGGCGCTGGGCATCAAGCAACTTCACCCAGCGCTCGGCGTGAAGGGGTTATACAATTCTGGACTGCCCATATGATGAAGTCATGTGTTTGGAAGCTTCTGTTAGGTTTGTTAGCAACATTAGTTAATTAGAGACACACCTGTGAATGTATTTAAATGCACAACGGAAACACACTGCTTCTTTGTGTAGCATCATGGGAAAGTCTAAAGAAATCATCCAAGATATCAGGAAGAGAATTGTGGACTTGCACAAGTCTGGCTCAACCTTGGGTGCAATTTATAGATACCTGAAGGTGCCTCGTTCATCTGTACAAACAAATATACGTAAGTACAAACAAGATGGGAATGTCCAGCCATCATACCGCTCAGAAAGGAGACGGGCTTTGGTCCGACATGTGCATATCAACCCAAGAACAAAAGCAAAAGACCTTGTGAAAATGATAGTGAAAGCTGGTAAGATTGTGTCAATATCCACAGTAAAACGAGTACTGTATCAAAATGGGCTGAAACGCCACTCTGCCAGGAAGAAGCCATTACTCCAAAAGAAACTTAAAAAAGCCAGATTAATGTTTGAAGATGCACACAGGAACAAGGACCTACAGACATGGACATTGGAGACATGTCCTGTGGTCTGATGAAACTAAAACTGAACTTTTCGGCCATAATGACCATCGTTACATTTGGAGGAAAAAGGTAGAAGCTTGGAAGCCTAAGAACGTCCATAACAACCGGATCTATAAAAATATCACATGATTTACCCCATCAAGTGAACGGTGTAAAAAAAAAATATAGAAAAATGACACCAAACTGCTTTTTTTGTGACTTAACCTCCCAAAAAATGAGATAAAAAGTAATCAGAAAGCCAAATGTACCCCAAAATGGTGCCAATAAAAAGCACAGCTTGTCCCTCAAAAAATAATCCCTCATGCAGCTCAGTCCACAAAAAAATTAAAAAGTTATTGCTCTTAAAAAGCATAACAGAAAATTCCATGTTAGAAAATGCAGATGCCACTCCTCCCCTTCTGAGCCCTGGCGTATCCCCAAATAACAGTTTATGACCACATTACGACTACAATTGGGGTGTTACTGTATTCAGGACAAAATGGGGAGCAAATTGTGGAGGGATATTATCTTGTTATCTTTTGTGAAAAGGAAAGTTTGGGCCTAACGCACCATTTTCTTGTAAAAAAAAATTAATCATTTTTCATTTTCAAAGCCAAGGGTTATAAATTGTATGAAACGCCTGTAGGGTCATGTGCATGCTTCACCCCTTAAAAATTTCTTGGGTGGTGTAGTTTATAAAATGTGGTCACTTTTTGGGGGTTTCCACTGTGAGGGTACCTCAGGGTCTCTTCAAATGCAACATTGTGGCCAAAAACCATTCCAACAAAATCTACCCTCCAAAAACCATATGGCTCTCTTTGACTTCTGTGCCCTTCCGTGTGCCTATACAGCTGTATACGACCACATGTGGGGTGTTTCTGCAAACTGCAGAATCAGGGTAATAAATATTGAGTTTTGTTTTGTTGTTAACCCTTGATGTGTTACAGGAAAAAAATGATTAAAATGGAAAATCTGCAAGAAAGGTGAAATTATGAAATTTCACATCTATTTTGCTTTAATTCCTGTGGAATACTTAAAGGGTTAACAACATTTCTAAAACCAGTTTTGAATAGTTTGAGGGGTGTAGTTTTTAATATTGGGTCATTTATGGGTTGTTTCTATTATGTAAGCCCACAAGGTGACTTCAGAACTGAACTGGTCCTTAAAAAAGTTGATTTTGCAAATTTTCAAAAATTGCTTTTAAAATTCTAAACCTTCTAACGTCCTAAAAAAATAAAATGACACTATCAAAATGATGCCAACATAAAGTAGACATATGGGGAATGTCAATTAGTGAGTATTTTATGGGGTATCACTATCTGTATTAAAAGCAGAGAGATTCAAATTTAGAAAACTGAATTTTTTCAAATTTTCGTTAACTTTTGGATTTTTTTTTATAAATAAAGGTAAAACATATCGACTCAAATTTACCATTAACATGAAGTACAATGTGTCACGAGAAAACAATCTCAGAATGGCTAGGATAAGTAAAAGCGTTCCAAAGTTATTACTACATAAAGTGACACATGTCAGATTTGCAAAATTAGGCTTGGTCAGGAAGGGGGTAAGTGGCCCGGATGGGAAGTGGTGGAATTAAGAAAATGAAAATACGCAAATATTACTTTATTCTAAATATATTCCCAAATACCTTTCATTAGTTATAATGACTCGTTTTGTCTGGGGAGCAATCATTAGGAGAAATAAAATGGCCGCCATCCTATTAGTACACACAAAAACCTGTCCTAATCACACAAGAGGACAAGTTACTTCAGGCAGTGAGGTAAAGAGATGCCTTAGCCTCCTCACTGCTTGTCAGGGATTATGATCCTATATATAGTTTAATATGATATTTAGCTGTATCTCTGTGGGAATGGAGTTCACAAGAAAACATGAAGTACAGAGAGGATGGACAGGACATACTGTGGTAATGGAGACTGCATACAAGTGCTGCTGCTCATTAGCCACATCTGCTCATGAGCTCAATTCCTACAGAGATAAAGAAAATGATACAGCACCTACGGAGTGGCTGGCGTTTCTTCTGGATGCACGTTCCCTCCTGGAGTCTGGTCCCCAAGGCTCCCAAGTTCAGCAGAAAAATACAGGCAACAGCATCCAATCCAAATTGAAAAAAGTCGGCTTTATTTCATCACCTAGTACATGCTACGCTTCGGCTATTCCTCAGCCTTTATCAAGCATGATTGATAAGTCATTTGCTACCAATAACATCTACAGCTTGATCCCAAAAACTCTCTGTGCGACATTTGTCTGGGTCGCAGTCTAAATAGCCACCGTTAACAGGGTGTCAGTCAGTTCTACCATAGTTCTTGCACGTCACGTTCCCAAAAAAACAAAATATAAAAAAAAAAAATTTTTTCAGTTGTTTTAGCTCAGTGATACAAATCCATTGTACTCAGCTGCGTGTAACCTTTCTGTGTGTCACAGTTCAGCACACTAGCTCCGATCCGTATATACTGTCCAGGTGACACTTTCTGTACGTCACAGAATACAACCAAGTCATTTGCTACCAATATCATCTACAGCTTGATCCAGAAAACTCTCTGTGCGACATTTGTCTGGGTCGCAGTCTAAATAGCCACCGTTAACAGGGTGTCAGTCAGTTCTACCATAGTTCTTGCACGTCACGTTCCCAAAAAAAACAAAATATTAAAAAAAAAAAAATTTTTTTTCAGTTGTTTTAGCTCAGTGATACAAATCCATTGTACTCAGCTGCGTGTAACCTTTCTGTGTGTCACAGTTCAGCACACTAGCTCCGATCCGTATATACTGTCCAGGTGACACTTTCTGTACGTCACAGAATACAACCAAGTCATTTGCTACCAATATCATCTACAGCTTGATCCAGAAAACTCTCTGTGCGACATTTGTCTGGGTCGCAGTCTAAATAGCCACCGTTAACAGGGTGTCAGTCAGTTCTACCATAGTTCTTGCACGTCACGTTCCCAAAAAAACTAAATATTTAAAAAAATAATTTTTTTCAGTTGTATTAGCTCAGTAATACAAATCCATTGTACTCAGCTGCGTGTAACCTTTCTGTGTGTCACAGTTCAGCACACTAGCTCCGATCCGTATATACTGTCCAGGTGACACTTTCTGTACGTCACAGAATACAACCAAGTCATTTGCTACCAATATCATCTACAGCTTGATCCAGAAAACTCTCTGTGCGACATTTGTCTGGGTCGCAGTCTAAATAGCCACCGTTAACAGGGTGTCAGTCAGTTCTACCATAATTCCTGCATGTCACGTTCCCAAAAAAACAAAATTTAAAAAAAAAATATAAAAAACAAAATATTTAAAAAAAAAATTTTTTACAGTTGTTTTAGCTCAGTGATACAAATCCATTGTACTCAGCTGCGAGTAACCTTTCTGTGTGTCACAGTTCAGCACACTAGCTCCGATCCGTATATACTGTCCAGGTGACACTTTCTGTACGTCACAGAATACAACCAAGTCATTTGCTACCAATATCATCTACAGCTTGATCCAGAAAACTCTCTGTGCGACATTTGTCTGGGTCGCAGTCTAAATAGCCACCGTTAACAGGGTGTCAGTCAGTTCTACCATAATTCCTGCACGTCACGTTCCCAAAAAAACAAAATATAAAAAAAAAAATTTTTTTCAGTTGTTTTAGCTCAGTGATACAAATCCATTGTACTCAGCTGCGTGTAACCTTTCTGTGTGTCACAGTTCAGCACACTAGCTCCGATCCGTATATACTGTCCAGGTGACACTTTCTGTACGTCACAGAATACAACCAAGTCATTTGCTACCAATATCATCTACAGCTTGATCCAGAAACTCTCTGTGCGAC